>CM055064.1:52379617-52433134 GCA_029204045.2 Tillandsia leiboldiana
CCCGAAGCTGCAAGACGGGATCCCCGGGCGGGAGGTCAAGAACCTTTAAACGCGAAGTACGGAAAAGCCCCAACACCGGCCGGCCCCCGACGGCAGCGACCGGACCCCCCACGCGCCGCCGTGCTGTCCGCGCGGCGCCTCGCATGTGCGGGCTGCCCGCGCGCACCCCGCATGCGGGCGCCCGCCCCGGCACCCCCGCATGCGCGGCCTGCACCGCGCGGTTGCCCCCGCATGCGCGGGCTGCCCCGCGCGGCGCCCCGCATGCGGGTGCCCCGCACGGCACCCCCGCATGCGCGGGCCGCACCGCGCGGTGCCCCCGCATGCGCGTGCCCTGCACGGCACCCCCGCATGCGCGGGTTGCCCCGCGCGGCGCCCCGCACGCGGGTGCCCCGCACGGCGCCCCCGGGCGGCGGCACGCCCCATCTCCTTCCCCCTCCGACGAAGATCAAGAAACCCCCCGCACGTGACGAGAAAAAGACAAGAAAAGAAAACGAAAACACGGCTCACCTTGTCTTGGTCGGTACCGGGCGAAGGGGAGGGATCGTCCTCTTCGCGTTCGTCGGATCTTTGCGGGGAGCGATCGATCTCTTCTCTTCCGCGCCGGCCGATGGAAAGGACGAGGGTTTTTTTTTTTTTTGGGGACCGCTCCTCGTCCACGCTCGGATAATATACGCCAAGGAGGGGAGAGGCGAGGTTTAGGAAACCTAATTCCCAAGGCAGACTACTTAGACGTTTTGGGCGTAGTGGATTTTGGACCCCAAAATTAATTTTAACACCCCTCGGGTGAAAGGAAAATAAAAAGGGGTGGTCGAAACCCATACCTCAAACTGGTCGACTAAACTCGATCTGATTGCGGACCAGGGTTCGGTCCGCCCCCGGTAATGGTGTAAGTCACCTGGGTTACGGTACCAGCTTCCGGAATTTATTCTGGGAGAACCGGGGGTCGGAATCCAAAACCGATCGCGCCGCCGGTCTCCGTTTCGCGAGCTTTATTAACCAAAAATACCCGCGAGCCCCGACCGGTCTGCCCAGAAAAATAAGGAAAAATTACCCTCGAACCCCTATGTCAACCAGACGGTTCAATAAAAATCGACGGAAAGCCCCGAAAGGTAAAAATAAATCCGCGGTTATCACACCACTCACCTCAAAAAGACGAGTTTCGTCCTCGAAACTCAGACCCGGGTGGTGGTGAACAGGTTCGGGTAGTTCTCCCTCATTTTAGTCTCCAGCTCCCATGTTGCTTCTCGCTCCTCGTGGTTGCTCCAGAGCACCTTCACGTAGGGGATGGCTCGATTCCGCAGTGATTTTGTTTCCCTTGCCAGAATCTTCACTGGGGTTTCTTCGAAGCTCAGGTCCTCCTTAAGTTCGAGTGCAGAGGTGTCCAGGACATGTGATGGGTCGGGAAGATATTTCCGAAGCATTGATACGTGGAACACATCGTGGACTCGGTCGAGGTTTGGTGGTAGGGCGAGGCGGTAAGCTACTGGGCCGATGCGCTCTAGAATCTCAAATGGCCCCAAAAACCGTGGGCTCAGCTTGCCCCTTAGCCCGAAACGCCTGATTCCTCTGGATGGCGAGACCCGCAAAAACACATGTTCCCCCACTTGAAACTCCAAGTCCCGGCGCCTCTGGTCTGCGTAACTCTTCTGTCGACTCTGGGCGGTCAGCAAGCGCTGTCTGATAAGGCGCACTTTCTCTTCCGTTTCTTCCACTAAGTCGGGTCCCAAAAGTTTCCGCTCTCCCAAGTCGTCCCAGCAGATCGGGGATCGGCAGCGCCTTCCATACAGTGCTTCGTAGGGCGCCATCCGAATGCTGGCCTGGTAGCTGTTGTTGTAGGCAAATTCCACGAGAGGTAGGTAGCGTGACCATCCGATTCCCCAATCAAGCACACAGGCGCGGAGCAGGTCTTCTAGGGTTTGTATCGTGCGCTCTGACTGTCCGTCCGTCTGAGGGTGGAAGGCGGTGCTGAAATGTAGTCTGGTCCCCATGGCCTGCTGGAGGCTTTGCCAAAACTTCGAGACAAAGCGCGTGTCCCTGTCCGAGGTGATCGATGCCGGTACCCCATGTAGTCTCACGATCTCGCTGATGTAGACTTGAGCCAGCCGTTCGCGGGTCCAAGTGGTGTGAATTGGTAGGAAGTGTGCTGACTTGGTTAACCGGTCAACTACAACCCAGATCGCGTCGTGGCCCTGTTGTGAACGTGGGAATCCAGTAACAAAATCCATGGTGATCTGGTCCCATTTCCACTCTGGTACCGGTAAGGGCTGTAGCTTCCCTGCTGGGCGCTGGTGTTCGGCCTTTATCTGTTGGCATACTAGGCAGTGGGCTACGTATCGCGTCACGTCTTCTTTTAACTTAGGCCACCAGAACGTCTGTTTGAGATCCCTGTACATCTTCGTGCCCCCCGGGTGGGCCGCATAAGGGGCTCGGTGTGCCTCCGCTAGGATTTCATCCTTCAACTCTGGTAAATCCGGCACACAGACCCGCCCGCGGAAACATAGGGTGTCGTCGTCTTTCACCGCAAAGTCAAACTCTTGCCCCTGGGGAATCTTGTCTCGTATACGCTGTAGGTGCAGATCGGTCTGCTGTCCCTCCTGGATCTTCTCGTAAAGCGTCGGCTTGACCACCAAGGCTAGGAGTTGCAGAACTGTGCCTGCTGGCACTACCTCCAACCGCATTCGCGCGAACTCCGCGACCAGGTGGTCCTGCTTCGTCAGCGCGCTCTCCGACGCCCCGTCCCGATGCCCTTTTCTGCTCAGTGCGTCTGCCACCACATTTGCCTTCCCGGGGTGATATTGGATCGTCACGTCGTAATCCTTCAGCAACTCGAGCCACCGTCTCTGCCGCAAGTTTAACTCTTTTTGGGTAAAGATGTATTTAAGACTTTGATGATCTGAGAAAACGTTGCAGTGGACTCCGAAGAGGTAATGCCTCCACAGTTTCAACACGAAGACCACGGCGGCCAATTCCAGGTCGTGTATCGGATAGTTCCTTTCGTAGTCCTTTAGCTGCCTGGACGCGTAGGCGATCACCTTCCCCTGTTGCATCAGAACACCTCCAAGACCGATTCTTGACGCGTCGCAGTACACTTCATAATCCTCCCCGGGCGTCGGCAGCACTAGTATTGGTGCCTTAGTTAATCTCTTCTTGAGTTCCTCAAAACTCTCCTGGCACTTGGCCGTCCATATGAACTTCTCGCCTTTTCTGGTCAATCGGTTTAAAGGGGCAGCGATCTTTGCGAAGCCCTCAACGAAACGCCGGTAGTATCCTGCCAGCCCTAGAAAACTTCGCACTTCTGTCACCGACGTCGGCGGCTGCCAGTCTACCACTGCTTCTACCTTTTTGGGGTCCACAGCGATCCCCTGTGCCGAGATCACATGCCCTAGGAAGCCGACTTCCCGCAGCCAGAATTCACACTTCTTGAGTTTCGCGAACAACTTCTGCTCTCTGAGGGTTTGCAGGATCGTCCGTAGATGGTCCTCGTGCTCCTCGTCGGTAGTGGAGTAAATCAGGATGTCGTCGATAAAGACTACCACGAACCGATCCAAGAAGGGTCTGAAGATCCGGTTCATCATGTCCATGAAAACAGCGGGGGCGTTCGTAAGTCCGAATGGCATCACCGTGAACTCATAGTGGCCGTATCGAGTCCGGAAGGCGGTCTTGGGGATATCTTCATTCCGAACTCGGAGTTGATGGTAGCCCGACTGTAGGTCAATTTTGGAGAAGACCGTCGCTCCCCGTAACTGATCGAAGAGGTCGTCGATTCTGGGTAGGGGGTACTTATTCTTCACCGTGACTTTGTTTATCCCTCTGTAGTCGATGCAGAGCCGCAGGCTTCCATCTTTCTTCCGTACAAAGAGTACCGGTGCGCCCCAGGGTGACACACTCGGTCGGATGAACCCTTTGTCCAAGAGATCTTCCAGTTGTGCCTTAAGCTCCTTCAGCTCCGCGAAGGCCATTCGGTAAGGGGCCTTCGTAATAGGATGCGTGCCTGGTAGTAGCTCAACAGGGAACTCCACCTCCCTCTCCGGAGGCATCCCCGGCAACTCCGCGGGGAATACGTCAGGATAGTCCCTCACCACTGGGATATCTGCAAGTGTCGTCGAAGGTCGAATAGCCAAGTCCACCGATGCTAGATAGGCCACGCACCCCCCCTCAACCAGTCTTCTGGCCCGTGCCGCTGAGATAACCGCCGGGAAGGAGATGCTCTTGCCCATTATGTACACATGTTCGGGGAAACCCGGTTCTTGTAGCCGCAATTGTCGCTTGTCGCAATCAATGAGAGCCTGGTACCTTGTGAGCCAGTCCATGCCCAACACCACGTCGTACTCCTTCAAAGGGATCACCGCCAAGTCCCAAGGGCAGGCCAACCGTCCCAACATAATCGGGCAGGCGGCCACAAAACTGGTCGCCTCCAGAGTCCCTCCCGCCGTTTGTACCGTCAAGGAGGCTTGGAGGGGTGTCTCCTCGAGGTTATGCGTGAAAACGAATTCACGAGAAATGAACGAGTGCGTTGCTCCGGTATCGAAAAGAGTTCTAGCACGGGAATTCAAAACGGAAGTAGTACCTGCAAGAGCGTCCTCCGGTGGATCAGTCCCTTGGCGGGTCATTGAGAAAACCCTCCCGCCTGGTTGTGGTTGCCGGTCCTCCTCACGCCGTGGTGCGGGGGGTCTGGAAGCCGACGCCATAGGAGCTTTTCCCCGCCCTGAGTGCTGTGGCCTGGGCGTAGGTGCTCCCATGGGCGCCGATCCCCCGCCTAAGGGGCAGTTGCGGCGGAAGTGCCCCCGTTTGCCGCACCTGAAACAATGGTCGTCTCTTTGGGGGCACTCTCCCGTCAGGTGTCCTCCCCCGCATATGATACAAGGCCTATTCCACGGCCTCGGCCCTCCTGTTGGCGCGCCCCGGGGCCCTGTCGGCGGTCTCCATCTTTTGGGGGGTCGGCTCCCGCTGGAAGAACCCTCCCCCCAGCCTTGCTGGTGTCGCTTCTGATCCCTTAGCCGCGCCGCGTTCTCCCTTCTGGCACGGGTCACAGCGAAACCCCGCTCCACCGTGGTGGCCTTGTCGACCACTCCCTGAAAGGTATGCAGGCCAGCCGCGTTCACCACTTCGAAGATGTCGCTTCGCAGGCCATCGACGAAGAGTTGTGCCTTGTGAGCCTCGTCCCGTGCGACGAACGGGACGCAATTTACTAGTCGGACGAATTCCCGTTGATATTCCATGACCGTCCGGTCCCCTTGTTGAATGTGGTTTAGGTCATCCTCCAACTTTTTCTTGACGCTGCTGGTGAAGAAGGCCTCGAACAGCTCCTTCTTGAAAGTTGTCCAGGACGGAAGAGCGGTACCCTTAGCAGGATCGGGGCGTATCGTCTTCCACCACAAGCGGGCATTCCCTTCCAAGCAATGGACGGCTAGGGGAACCCGCTCATGATCCTCCATAAGTAAGTCTTCAAAGAGTTTCTCCATTGACCCCACCCAGTTCTCCACGACCCACGGATCTGTCGTGTCCCCTTCGAACGTGGGCGGGTCGTGCTTCTTAAAGTCCTTCAAGTTGGCCCGCACTCGATCCCGTTCGGTCATCACAACCCCCCCTCCACTCGTGGCGGCGGCAGCCGCGATAGGGGTAGGCGTGACCACCGTTTCCTCCAGAATAACCCGGCTAGTTGTCCCTGGCGCCGGCCCCGTAGTCGCCGCTGGTGGTGGCGCTGTCGGCGGTGCCGCGGCCGGTGCTGTCGGCCCCGGCGGAGGGGCCGGGGCGGCCGTCACAGGTGCGGCCTGCTGCTGCGTCATCTGGCGTACGTGATCGGTGAGGGTAGCCAATTGCCCCGCCATTTCCCGCAATTGTTGCCGCAGGAGTTGGTTCTCCGCGGCCGTCGACGTTGTCGCATCCGCCTCGGCGTCCCCCGCCGATGACCTTGTACGGGCCATATCTGTCACTCACAAGAAGATCAACATTAGACAGTAACTACAACCAGTGTACCCTTTTATGCGAGGAAAGATTCAAACTCCCGCCCCCCGTTCACTCACGTTCTAAAATCCTATGCCCCACCCAGTTCATTTATTCGTAGGTATGTGAGGCATTCCCACGGATGTCGGCACGAGCTGTTGTGATTGAATGTGGGTCTCTGATACCATCTTAATCTGTCACGCCCCGGGGGTTTGTTTTAGCGGAAACGGCATTTTTTTTTTTTTTTTTTGAAAGGTCTCTTTCTTCCCCGGTGCGTGCCCAGACCCGCCGCACATACAGGATCTCTCTGCAAACGGACAGAGTCTCCCCTGTACGTGCACGGCGTGTGGTTGAATACATCTCCCAAGCAAACATAACCATTCAATCACAACATTCAATTTCATACAACCAGTATTCTAAATATTTAAGCGCATGGCCACTTCAACTTGAAAGGATAAATCCACGGTTTTTAAAGAGTGCCCACCCGGCACTTAAGTTTTGAAAACGGGTTTCGAAATCAGCATAAACCCCAGGGTTTTGAAAACGGTGCCCACACGACACTTAGATTTTGAAAACGGTTTTCGCAATCTTTTCTTTGTTTTTGTTTCGCTTTTCAAACGGCCAGTAGGAAATAAAGGAGAAGGTAGTGCATAAACAGAAAATCAAATACCGACATCTACGTCGACCCCACAAGGGTATCGGGAACCTCACACATGCCCACAATATAAATGAAAAACCGAAAAGAAAAGGAAAGTATAAAGTTCAGGGTCTCCAACGATCCCGCTGTGTCCGCCCCGTCCTCACCGCCACCTACCTCTCCCCTCGCCTGGGCCCTGTCACGAAGTGGGAAGTCAGTGACTAATAAACGCCGTGCAAGGGAAAATAATAAAAACAAACCGTGGCGACAACCGGAGCAACCACCCTTTTGGGAAGGGGGGGAAAAAGTAACCTGTACATCTGCATCCTGTAATACCCGGCCGCGTCGGTCCACTACCGACGGCCCCATACCGTACCTGCAACACCGCGACCGCGCCGGACAACTAAACCGGCGGGCCGCTCCGCTCGCACCTAGGCGCCTCAACCCCACAACTAATAAGGGGCCCCCACTACGTCACCTCGTGGGTAAACACGGGTTCTACGACCTCTTTTCCGGAAAAACGCACCCTCTGCGGTGGCCAAACCGCGGGTGCGCGTGTGGCAACCTCGAGCCCAGTAACCGTAACCACCATCATGTCAGTATTACAATAAGAATAATAAGAGTAATGAGATAAATGAGGTAAATGAGGTAAAGTGCATAATCGAAAACAAGGTAATACCGCGCGCACACGAAGGTGGCCCGCTGACATATAAGGGTTGAAAAAGAAGAACACCGTCGGCGATCGACGCTAGTCATTATAGCGAACCCACTAACATGCATAAGCTTTCACCCGTCATTACGTAACCCCAGTACACTTAGAATAGACCCCGTCCAATAAGATAGAATTTAGAGGCTAGGAATAAAGTAAAAACAACCCACTAACATGCATAAGCTTTCACCCGTCATTACGTAACCCCAGTACACTTAGAATAGACCCCGTCCAATAAGATAGAATTTAGAGGCTAGGAATAAAGTAAAAACAACCCACTAACATGCATAAGCTTTCACCCGTCATTACGTAACCCCAGTACACTTAGAATAGACCCCGTCCAATAAGATAGAATTTAGAGGCTAGGAATAAAGTAAAAACAACCCACTAACATGCATAAGCTTTCACCCGTCATTACGTAACCCCAGTACACTTAGAATAGACCCCGTCCAATAAGATAGAATTTAGAGGCTAGGAATAAAGTAAAAACAACCCACTAACATGCATAAGCTTTCACCCGTCATTACGTAACCCCAGTACACTTAGAATAGACCCCGTCCAATAAGATAGAATTTAGAGGCTAGGAATAAAGTAAAAACAACCCACCTGTCGCCAGTAGAAAAACCACGTTCGGCTCCCCGCGTCCCGGCGCGCTCCCCGAAGCTGCAAGACGGGATCCCCGGGCGGGGAGGTCAAGAACCTTTAAACGCGAAGTAAGGAAAAGCCCCAACACCGGCCGGCCCCCGACGGCAGCGACCGGACCCCCCACGCGCCGCCGTGCTGTCCGCGCGGCGCCTCGCATGTGCGGGCTGCCCCGCGGCCACCCCGCATGCGGGCGCCCCGCCCGGCACCCCCGCATGCGCGGCCTGCACCGCGCGGTGCCCCCGCATGCGCGGGCTGCCCCGCGCGGCGCCCCGCATGCGGGTGCCCCGCACGGCACCCCCGCATGCGCGGGCCGCACCGCGCGGTGCCCCCGCATGCGCGTGCCCCGCACGGCACCCCCGCATGCGCGGGTTGCCCCGCGCGGCGCCCCGCACGCGGGTGCCCCGCACGGCGCCCCCGTGCGGCGGCACGCCCCTCTCCTTCCCCCTCCGACGAAGATCAAGAAACCCCCCGCACGTGACGAGAAAAAGACAAGAAAAGAAAACGAAAACACGGCTCACCTTGTCTTGGTCGGTACCGGGCGAAGGGGAGGGATCGTCCTCTTCGCGTTCGTCGGATCTTTGCGGGGAGCGATCGATCTCTTCTCTTCCGCGCCGGCCGATGGAAAGGACGAGGGTTTTTTTTTTTTTGGGGACCGCTCCTCGTCCACGCTCGGATAATATACGCCAAGGAGGGGGAGGCGAGGTTTAGGAAACCTAATTCCCAAGGCAGACTACTTAGACGTTTTGGGCGTAGTGGATTTTGGACCCCAAAATTAATTTTAACCCCCCTCGGGTGAAAGGAAAATAAAAAGGGGTGGTCGAAACCCATACCTCAAACTGGTCGACTAAACTCGATCTGATTGCGGACCAGGGTTCGGTCCGCCCCCGGTAATGGTGTAAGTCACCTGGGTTACGGTACCAGCTTCCGGAATTTATTCTGGGAGAACCGGGGGTCGGAATCCAAAACCGATCGCGCCGCCGGTCTCCGTTTCGCGAGCTTTATTAACCAAAAATACCCGCGAGCCCCGACCGTCTGCCCAGAAAAATAAGGAAAAATTACCCTCGAACCCCTATTGTCAACCAGACGGTTCAATAAAAATCGACGGAAAGCCCCGAAAGGTAAAAATAAATCCGCGGTTATCACATGAGGTATTGACATTTGTTGAACGACCGACCGGCGAAAGAATTCAGAAAGGATCCGGAAATTGAACTCACTTTCGTTTCTTGGAAACAAAGGATAGATCCCTTAAGCTTTGAAACAACCGATTTTACAAGTGCCCGCTTGGTGCGGTCGTTTAAGCCCCGCACATTCCAACTACAGACTTGAAACATTGAGATAAAAACTGCACCGAGGTGATACACTAGTACACTAGGCAAGGCGGCCCACGGTCATCCCGCAGTCCGCCAAGCTGGCGGCCTCCTCCGCTGACAGCTTGATACCCAGTGAAGCGCCTTTTGCGATGATCTTCTTCAGTGCTGGAGTGGCAATAGAGTGGCCGGTGGAGACGCACGCACTCTTCCCTTTAGTCACCTTTCCCCCCGTAACACCCCCCACCCTTAACGTCGCTTTGCGTTCCATCGCGACCGCCAAGGCGTTGACGCCAACTCGTCTCGCTAGCCTAGGACTCCTCCTCGGACCGTTGTGGGCGCTAGCTGACCGGCCGGCAGCACTCCCGGGCCCCGAGGAATCAGAACCTGGAGCCAGGAGCTCAATCCCTTGCTGGGCCACCGTTACTTTAGTGGAAAGATGCACGCTCCCCAAATAGTGGCCCTCGGGCTGGTTGACGAACGGTGAACCGTCCTCCGGCAAAGGTGGCGGCGACGGAGTCGGCTGCACCGGGACATCTGCCAGCGAATCCGGTGGAGTCTTGGCTACCCCAGATCGGTCGCTGGCGACAGCGGTGATGGCTGCCCAGGGCCCCCGATCGGAGGGGAAAAGCGGGGCAGTGAAGACCGGCGCCCGGTCGAGGTCGATTTGGACGGGTGCAGCAAGGCCGAGAACGGTCGGGACGGGTGCAGCCGTCCGTTCGACCCCCGAGACCACCAGTACTCCTACAGCGCCGCCAAATACAACATGCTCGGGCGGCCACCCGGCCTCCAACAGATCTGGGCCGGCCCTTCCGCACGCGCCGAGGTGCCCTCCGAAGGGCCACGGCGCCCGGCCCAACCCATGGCCCGGGCAGAGCCAGAGCTTTGTAATGGGTGGGCCTGGCCCGAAGGAGAGCTGAATAAATAAGGGGGGGCCCCGTGGGACTGAAGCCCAAGCAGTTGGGTCCAGGGAGAGTGGCCCAAGGGTGCCCTTGGTGGGCCCGGGGCGAACTTGAAAAGTGGCCCGAGTCAGATCAGGAGGAGTCCCCTGAAAAGAGGATGCACACCGAGCCCAACAGGAGGCGGGGGTCCGCTGGAAAAAAACGGGAGTCGGGTCCACGTTGGGCCCCGAGCCTGCAGGGGGCTGCTTGGCAGCAGTATCCAACGCAGGCGACGGGTCCTCCGAAGCTTCCTCGAGCCTCCCGCCAGAGCAGGGGCTCAACAGGCCCTTCCCAACCGAGGAGGAGCTGCCGTTGTTGCCGTTGCACGCCACCCATTGCTTCCCCGAGACAGCGATAGCATTTGAAAAATTTCCAGAATAGGCAATTGAACGAGCCCCGAGACGCGAGCTCTGCAGGGGAGATCCACCGTTCGCCAACCGGGTGGCGCACGACACCCGAGGGGGGCTCGCAGGGGTCGCAGGAAGAGGAATGCCATCCGTTGACTTTGTAGTGGTGCCGCCGGTCGTCTCCTCCGCCCGTCGTCTGACCGGAGGCCGCGCCGCAGATCGATGGGCATTCCAAGCACGCCGTCTATCTCGCAACTCAGAAGAGCTCCAAGTGGAGCTACCGCCCGAACGTTGGTCGTCCCTCGAGTCTGCTCCCCCGCTAGCCGAACTGGGGATTGGCTGTCCCCGAGCGATCTGCCGTCCCCGATGGTCGGAATGGTCCCCTCCTTCGTTGACGTCGCCACCTACGAAGGGGGTACCTCGATCATCGCCGCCGAAGGGTGCCGTGCCCTCGATGCCCACGGCGACGGAGACAATGATATCACCCAAAGAGATCGACAGATGTTCCGGAATATCAGCAAGGTTGTCGACCGCGATCAAACATCTGAAGCCGATGAGATCGACCACGTTGGAGCTGTTGGGGTCAGCTCGGAGGAAGCGCCCGAAGCTATGCACTAAGGCGCTCACGCAGGTCTCCGACCAACACTCGAAGGGTAGATTAAATAATTTAATCCAAGCTTTGTAACGCAATCTTGAAAAACTTGCATGTCTGTAGGGTTCCCATGCGAAGCACTTCAGCTTGCAGTGTTGAAGCCGGATAAGAGAGGAACGGATCAGATCCTCCGGGCCGACCCAATCGGGGAGTAGAATGACGTAATCCCGCTCCTGGAACTTCGCCACCAAGAAATCAGAAGGAGAGCCGCCAAACCTTGCCGCGAGGTCGGCGGCTATGGTCTCTTGAGGGAAGTGTCCCAGGTTGGACCTGCCGCTGACGTCCGCCATTACCGAAGATTGTCGCTGATGATGCCGTTTGCGGTAGTCCTCGGAGAGGGGGATGAAGATCTTCGTCAGGTGTGGTCTGAAGTCGCCGGCTCTGTTCATCCTTGACGACGCAGGGTTGGGCCGTAGCTGGCACTGACTCGCTCGATGACCGGTGCGGAGACACGCCGCACAACGCAACGGGTCTCTACAGCTGCGGATAAGGTGGTCACTTGCCAAGCAGCGGAAACATCTTTTTTTTGGAGTAAGCTTGGAGGTGTAGAGGCCAGTTGGTGGAACAGGGGGTTTCCGAGGAGGAGGCCCTCTGGTTAGGACCTCTAGATAGGTAGGAGGCCTCTCCCTGATGTCCGTCCTCTGCCGCTCCCCGAACGACCTGGTGGTGCAAAGAGGGGCCCCGAAGTGATCCGCCCACTTGACCCTCCGAGAGGTTTTAGCCAGGTCTGCTGAACTCCGCGCCTCCTTGTGAGATGACCTCTCCGGCGCTGTGTCTTCCCCTTGACAGCTAGCTTTAAGCTTTAGGAATCTTGTCAGTAGGCCACTGTCCAGGGCGGAGAATGTCGAGCAACGTCCCTTCTGGGATCTTGGGTTGGCGGCAGAGGACAGATCAAGGTGTGAGGTGGCCTCTCCACGCCGTCCATGTTGCGGGCGGTGAAGGTCTACCGGGTCAAGGTCCGATCTTCTTCTCACCCTCGCTCTCTCAAACTCTCTCTCTTTGGCTCTCCCTCTCGCTCTATCCAACTCTCTCTCTTTCGCTCTCCCTCTCTCTCTCATTTTTCCCAATATCTACTTCTGTTCGTCAAATTCAAATTCAAATTCAAATAGCATGAGTTAACTTCATTTGGGTTACAATTTATTGAGACCCCCATCAACTATACGCCATTGCGAAATAGGTCCCTCAACTTTAAAAATTTTATTAAGTTAAATAACTTTTAATTCTATTTACTAAAAATTGATAACTATTGTTAAATTTGATAGAATTGATAATGGATTGGATAAAATTTTCAATTGCATTAACTAAAATATTAACCAACACATAAGTACTCAAAAGTTGAGGGGGCTACTTCAAAATGGCCAGTAGTTTTAGCTGGGAGCAATGCTATCTGTACACCCGAAATCGGGTGTACGATATACACTCCATCCATCCTTGGGTGGAAATTTTTTCACTGATTATTTCGAAGTGACTAGTAAAATTCACTCTATTTCAGAATAGATAAGAGATAAGATGTACACCGATTTCGAATGTACAAAAAGCATTTTCCTTTAGCCCAGTATTGATTGGCTTCTCCACACATTTTTTAGCCAATCATTTATTCAAAATGTTATATGTATATCATTACTTGTGATATGGGGACTAATTGGTCTTTAAAGTCCCCACAAGTAGCTTTTACTAAAGAAAAAAAAATACTATATATATATATATATATATATATATATATATATATATATATAGTCCAGCTGGAATACTATTGATAGTATCAAACAATTGGTGCTATCAAGTTTCTAACCCTTGGATGAAAGAATGTGCGGTTAAAATTGTAGTGGTCCATAAAATTTTTACTATTCAACCAACCACCCTCTAAACCCTAGGGGATCACTATCATTCTAACCGCACATCTCTTAATCCAATAACTAAAAAATTGGTAGAATCAATGACTTGCTGCTATCAATAGTATTCCAATCTAGTTCTCTCTCTCTTTCTCTCTCTCTCTCTCTCTCTCTCTCTCTCTCTCTCTATATATATATATATATATATATATATATATATATATATATATATATATATATATATATATATATATAGGTGTAAATCTTATACCTAACTTATCGTACGGTTTATGAAATTCTTTCAAACTTTTAATAATTTAAAAATATTAATAAAACTAATGGAAAATTGTGGTCATGAAATGAGTGTGATGTAATGTAGCATCCTAATAGTCCTACATCATATGTAATAGAGGGTCTGATTGAGAATATAATAGATCAGACATCTTATTAATAATAATTGGATTTAAATATTTTGGGCTATGGTTTATGCCCAACGAATTTTATTGCTAGCGGATCAGATTGTTACTATTGGTATCAAAAACAAATACTAGTCGGAAGTGTATGTTGGACAAAATATTACATCATGAATTTGGTAGGAGTCACCAGTCAGAAGTGTGAGAGTTAAGTCTTATGTTCCATGGTGGGAGCCAACTCTTGAATCCACATGAGCTATCTTTAGTTTGTAAAGCTCCAATAGTCCTAGTGATACTATCAATAATAATAATAATAATAATAATAATAATTAATAATCAGACTTAACTATTTTTAGCTATAATTTATGTCCAATGAGTTATTGTTAGCGGATCGGATCGTCACATATCAATCATACACTTATACTCGCCAAATGAATGAAAGGATACTACTTGTCACACCCAATAGTCTGACATCGGATGGAAATGGAGCTATGATTGGAGATATAAGAGACCATGAACACTAGTAATAATATCTGGGTTTAAATATTTTGGGTTGATGTTTAAGTACAATGAGTTATTATTGTTAGTGGGCCGAGTCGTTACATTTGATATCAGAGTCAATCACCAGTCGAAAGTGTGTGACGAGTCTCGACTGAGCCAGGGTTTGAAGTACAAGGTGATAGAGTATGTCAAAGTTTGAATGACGAGACAAGCGAAACAAGTCTTACATTCTCTGGTGATCTTTGGCTATGTGTGTATTTGTACTGATGAGGACGTCAAGTCTAAACGAGAAGAGTTTGTCACACCCTAATAATTCATATCGGATGAAAATAAAATTATGATTGAATATATAACTGATTGTTACACTACTAAAAGCTAAACTGGCTTTGTCATGCTTCTTTTTCTTGTGGGGTTTGTTCTCCTACTAATTAACTAAACCAATGTTTCATTTATTACTGGAAGAGTACTTGCCATTTTGTTTGTATGGACCACTAAAAGCAGTGTGGGGAGTGACACAAAAAAAAAAAAACCTTTATTTGGTTTACAATAAAATATAGACTGTAATTCTTCTACAGCTATTCCTTTTGAAGTTTTCTTTCTTCTTCTTCTTTTTTTTTTTTTTTTTTTTTTTTTTTTTTTTTTTTTTTTTTTTTTTTTTTTTTTTTTTCCCACGGAGCGGTAAGGAAGGCAGTTCACCAGGTAAGGCCTCCCAGTTTTATGTCTTCTTTTTTAATTAAAAAGTAAATAAAAAAGTTAATAAATTTTAAAATTTTTGGATGAGAGATTGTAAAGACAACAATTTCATTTTGAATATAGACTTAGCTTTTTATAAAAAATATACATTTTTTTTTTAGTGAAGCACTGACCACGAAGTCCGAGATTTTTGAACCACTAGAATATATATATATATATATATATATATATATATATATATATATATATATATATATATATATAGCAATGCTACATGTACACCCCGAAGGGGTGTACATCATACATCTTCATCATTTTAATGGTGGCGATATTTTTTACGGGTCACATCAAGTGACCCATCATCACACCCCCATCCTTAGATGGGTGGGGGTGTGAGATGTACACCCCTTACGGGTGTACACATAGCATTTTCCATATATATATATATATATATATATATATATATATATATATATATATATATATATATATATATATAATTGAGCTTTTATATTTTTAAAAATATAATTTTATTTTGAATGTAGACTTAATTTTTTATAAAAAATATTTTTTTACTGAATCACCGACCACAAAAGTTTTTTGGACCACTAGAATATATATATATATATATATATATATATATATATATATATAATTGAGCTTCTATGCTTTTAAAAGTATCAAGTCATCGGTGCTTGAGATTTTTAGCCATTGGATGAAAAAAATGTATAGTTAGGATGATAGTGGGCCTTTTGGGCTAAGTGAGTGATTGGTAGAATAGAATGATCTAAGAGATGAAATTAGTTAAAGAAATAGATCTAACACGTAACGGTAGAAAACTTACAAACACTAATTGCTTAGTGCTAGTACAAGCATAATAGCCATATATATATATATATATATATATATATATATATATATATATATATATAATTAGGCTAGAATACTATCGATAGCACCAAGCCATTGGTGCTATCAAGTTTTTAGCCGTTGGATGAAAAAATATGCGGTTGGGATTATAGTGGGCCCCTAGGGTTTACTAGGTGGTTGGTTGAATAGTAAAAATCTTAGGGGACTACTATAATCCCAACCGCATATCTTTTCATCCAACGGCTGAAAACTTGATAGCATCAATTGTTTGGTGCTATCGATAGTATTCTAGCCGGACTCTCTCTCTCTCTCTCTCTCTCTCTCTCTCTCTCTCTCTCTCTCTCTCTCTCTCTCTCTCTCTCTCTCTATATATATATATATATATATATATATATATATATATATATATATATATATATATATATATATATATATATATATATATATATAATGCTCCTTGTCTAGGATTAAACAAGGATATATATACGGACCCAAATCGTCATACCAAAATACTTAAGTCAAGTTATTATTATTAGAGTTTGTGATCTCTTATATGCACATTTATAATTTTGTTTCTATCCAATGTCAAGACTTTTGGGCACTACAAGAAAAGCGACCTATGGCGACGCTTTTAGAGTCACATAACGACGCGTAAAAGCGTCGTCAATGTGGTCGCCGACGCTTTAGAAAGCGTCGGGAAGTGGGTCGGTAAGTGCAGTGACGAGAGAAATATAACGACGCTTACAAAAGCGTCGGTAAATATGCCGTCGCTTTATTCCCGATGCATGAAAGCGTCGTTATTTTCGTCGGTAATAGCTTTCCTTTTTCCCGACGCATGAAAGCGTCGTTATTTTGGTTGGTAATAGAAATCTATTGTCAACGCATTAAAGCGTCGCCAAATGATCATCGAAAAAAATCATATAACGACGCTTTAATGCGTCGACTACTTTCCTTTTGCCCGACGCATGAAAGCGTCGTCATTTTGATCGGTAATAGAAATCTATTGTCGACGCATTAAAGCGTCGGCAAATGTATATATATAGAAATCTATTTTGGTCGGTAATAGAAACGCTATCTGCACATTCCAAAATAAGATTGTCCTTGAATACAAAGTAACATTACTTCTGCACATTCAAAATCTGAATCCTTGAATATACAGAATATATAAGATTCACAATCACTTTTAAATGTGTAAGTAAATGGAAACCACAACACTAGTGAATGAAAAGAAAAGAAAAGAAAAGAAAGGCAGATAACACATATGTAACCATTCACAACTTGTCTCCAGATTACAGCATATTACAAAAAGATAATATGCATGAGAAAAAGCTCTTTGGCTGAGCATTTCAGCCATTAAATGTACCAAAAAGTCAGGGACTTATCTCTCCATGGAAGAAGTCCTGTCATCTAGTCTTATTCAAATAGTTGAATTCTATCTTACAAGAAAATAAAACCAACACCCCAGAGTAGTTCTTGCAAGACCTTTTGACTAGAGCTGCAGAATGAAGCAGTACAAACCCACTCAAAGTCCTCGTAGGAGCTTCCAGTACAAACCCACTCTATTATCACACTTCGGTAAATTAGATTGAACGAAGAATATGAAAGTACCTCTTGTCCTTCTAAGAAACCTTGCTGCTTGAGATCATATAGTTGGAAGGAAACTGAAAAAAAATTTGTGCAAATTTCAGTAGACAACATAAAAAAGTTTGATAAGCAGTAAGAACAAAAGGATGAATCTACTAGAAAACATTAGTTACTAGTTGTTTCTAGGTACATGACCCATAGCATCTTATACCATGAAGGCTATCAATCAAAGAAAAAACACTTTGGATAACAACCAACTACTCAATATAGCGACGAAGAAAAATAAAACCAACATAGCATAAGCAATGTCAAACAGCTCTGAAGGAAATATCAATAATGATTTAAAGCAAGCTTTGCAGAAAGAAAATTTACACTGCTTTATGGAGGATTACTTGCATTCTACCAAGAAAAATATTTCAGACCTAAAAAAGCAAAATAGTTAAAAGTTTCATACCTTAGTATTTATGTTACAATCTTTTGTGTCAATGACTAGTACAAGGAAGTTGGTCAGTACATATTTTAGTACATATTTTACACTTAAACCCATCTCACCTGTTAAATGACTGAACTTAATATAAGGTCTGGAGCTAAGTTGTAACACTACTATCCTATTGACAAATCTCAAAAACTACACTATTGTTGAGTCAATTGACAGTATAGAAGCAAATCTAAATGGTCTAATTGTGAAAAGCATGTTTCTTTATGTAAAATGTAGAGTAAATTGAATTATTTCCGACAAGAACCTACTGCATCATGTATGATAGTTAAAAGGTAAAATATTGTCGAGAAAGTATACAAGAGCAAAGGCCTTGTGGATAGAAAATTTTTGCACATTACTAATATAGTGGTAATCTACCGGTCTCTTTGAAAAGGGGATGTCAGCTCTATTTTTTGATCATATCAAACAAACCAGTTCTTTAGATGGACTTGGGAGAACATTTTGCAAGAGGGCATAGGGCATAGGGCTCTGCCGACAAGAAGTAATTGGAGAAGTCCCTAATCCCTTCAACAAATAGATCATAAATTTTGCAATAGGGCAAACTAAATGGGTGACTGCATTCAATTCCATGAGCAACACAATTGAAAGGTATCTACTAATATTCCTTCTAACTAGAACAATGAGTAATTTGTACATCCATATCATGATGAAAACTAGAAGCATCAGAAACCTATTTCATGAACATCATGAGAATAAAAAATAATCAGTTATGATAACAAGGAAGTATTTTAATGATTTAAAGTAATTTGCATTAAATATTATAGAGCATAGATGAAATTTCAGATTTTGCAGGGATAGATTAGTAACTAGATAATTTTTAGGCATATTAACAATCACATAAAAAATAGGTTGACTGCTAATAGACAAATAAAATAACGGCAGAGGTAGGTAAGCTTACTATGATTGCTTTTATGTTCTCTTCCAATCCGCTCGCAATATCTACCCCTAGACATGCTGTAAACCATCAAGCCATATTCTGAAAACCAGTACCAGCAACGATTTTTTCCTATAATTTCATAAAAGAATGTCAATAATGGGGAAAAAAAAAAGAAGGAAACACAAGAATGATCAGCAGTGTAATTGACGGAGGTTTGTAGGGGGGGTGATAACTCCAAAATAGGTTTCTTTTAATGTAGCTGGAAGTATGGTCGCATAGCATGGCCTGACAGTTTACATCAGATAAAGTCATAATATATATGTGAAAGAAAAAGAGAACACATGAGGAAAGGCATAGATACTACAGGTGCTTTTACATATATTTACTAATATACTTCTTGAAAGTGTAGATTCTCCCAGAAGTAACTTTAAGTTGGAAAAATTGGTTGTCTATTAGAAATGGTTTCTTAGAAGAGTGGCATTTTTTTTTTAAGCACAAGGGTATATGTGGCAGAAATCAAGTTATTTATAGGGCTAACGAAATTCAGATTTTGCAGGGCTAAAGTGTAGATATCTAAAGAAGTAATATTATAATTAATAAGCAGATCATTTTCAAACAAGAAATCCTGAAACACAAGTATTTTAGGAAGGAAATTAAAAACATAAATTATTTTGGGAAGAAGTATAAACCTGAAACATTTCCAACAGAGCCTATACATTCCACAAATGCATCCAAAGCTGGAAATGGAGATTTCCCTGAGAAGTATGTGTGGCTGCAAAGATCACTGCTATGAGCATCAAATGAAACATATGATCTTTCCTCTTTCACCTGATTTAAAAGATACACACAAAGAAATATCAAAGTTAATTTACCAAGACTCACAACTTGTACATTAGAAGTGCCGACTTAATACAAATACATCATCGAAGTAAATGCAATATAATGCTTTTTGGCTGGCTTCAGGAATAGCTTCTATACTCAAACAAGTAGAAGCTTCAAACTCGACAAACCAGGAATTTGGCTAAAAAAAATGATTTGCAGTGTTTGCCATGCAAGATGCTAAAACGAGCTTTGGGGTCCCAAAAGTAAGAGCTCTTTGAAGCTTTTATTTCTGTTACACAAACACTGTAGAGGAGATTTTAATAAAAAGTCATTAGTGCTTATTCAAGCAGCAATACTCAAACATCACTTTTGTAGAAGTTTTAGCTAAGCCAAACAGGCTAATAGATACATCAGCATGCACACTCTTCAGATTTCTAGCATATTTCAATTGTTGTCAAGTTTATCCTCATATGCTCTGCAACAGGACATAGTCAACCTTTCATTGTATTTATACTGAGTCAGTGTAATACTGTCTACACAAATAATAATACTAACCTCAGAGAGCACTAGAAGTTCCAAAGCCCGAAGGTCCAAAGCCAGGCTCCCCTGATTTCTTACAACTCCTGTTGAAGAGAGCACTAGAAGTTCCTCAACAGAAAAATAATGTGGAGAGAACAGAAGCAAAACAATACCAGGAAAACGGAAGAAAAGAAGCTGCTTTCTTTCTATCTTCCTGGCTTCGCGTCGAAAAAATTGGGATGTTTTTGCATAGTATTATTTGCACTCAAGGAATTGAAATAATAATCAACTAAATCCTCAGTAACCCATATGAAAGAGCAAATTACCTAAGCTACAAACAAAAATTACACTTCATGTTTCGCAACAGATAGTGTGTTTATAGAAAAAATCACCTAAGTGCCCAAATCTTCATATCAAATAACTCCATAAAGAATCTAAGTGCCAGGAGAACTAAACATACATCATACAGTTCAAATAAAATCAAATCATTTGATAAAAAAAATTGTTTTATATGCCATGCTATAATGGGGAGAAAAAGTTATATCCTAAAAATAATGACAGGATTATGAATTTATGAATAGTAAGAAAAAACCCTAAATTCCTTTATATACCTCTGCAGGGACAACACATAGGACCCTCTTGCCGCCATTCATCTCATGGATCAACCTCGCGTCCTCCGAATCGTGCACGGTGATCCTCTCATCGGCCGCCATCGCGAACCTCTCCCCCTCTTCTCCGAGGTACCTGACGACGGACGCCTCCCGATCGAGGCGGCACGAGAAGCTCACCCTCCCCCTGAGGAGGTTGATCATGGCGAGCCCCAGAGATGGGTGGGAAGGCTGTGGCGTGTGGTGGGGGCAAAAGGAGTGGGGAATTAAAAAAGCTATTTTTTTGGTGTTCCCGCCACACTTATTTGCCGACGCAAAACTTAAGCGTCGGTAATTTTTCGACAGTAGAAGAAATTACCGACGCTTTTTAAATGCATCGTCGTAAAAGCGTCGGTATAGACCCCTTTTTTTGTAGTGATAGATTGCTCCCGTTTAGGTTCGTTTAGGTCTGTTTAGGCCTTAGGACTATTAGGTGTATTGTGCCTCGTTTAGTTATTGAACTGTTCTAATCCAATGTGAGATTATTGGGGTGTCACAAACTTTTTCTGTTTAGGCCATCGAATTATTAGGTTCTCGGACTATTGTTGTGTCAGACTGCCTCGTTTAGTCTCTGAGACTATTGGAGTGTCACAGATTCACCTAAACCCCTCGTTTAGGTACGATGCCTATTGTGGTATCACAGACTCCCCCGTTTAGTCCCCGACGCCTCCTTGAATCCCCTTATTTAGGCCCTAACGTCCTCATTAGTCCAATCACACATAGCCTAAAATTATCAGACGATATAAGATCCATCTCACATTTCCAATTAGTAAATCGACTTCGATACTAGATGTAACAACTCAGTCTACTAGTAATAATAATTCGTTGGGCCAAACCTATCAGTCCAAAATGCTTAAATCTAATTATTATTATTATGGTACATAAATTTTTATATATCAAATCATAATTTTATTTTTATTTGATGTGAAACTATTGGAGTGTACATATGTTTTGCACCAAAAGAACGAAACTCATATTATCTTAAAAAAAAAAAACTTATATATATTATCTTTTGAATATGTTTTGCATTTTCCCTCGAAAAAGAAGAAACTCATATTATCTCTTAGTACAGAAGAAACCCATATTATCTCAGGGTGCATTTTCCCTCAGAAAAAAAAAGAAAAATTATATTATCTATTAATACAGAACTGTATGATCTGATCCACTAGCAAATATAATAATTCAGCCTACTAGTAATAATAACTCGTTAGGTCAAAGCTCTAACTCAAAATATTTATGTCCTAGTTATTATTACTAGAGTACCTGATTCTTATATATATATATCCAATCATAATTCCTTTTCTAGACTATTGGGGCGTAACAGACTCTCTCTATAGAGATCCTGACATCCTCGTCAGGTTTAAATCTAATAACACACATATAGACCAATCTGATTACATATATATATATACTAGAATTATCAGGCAATGTGATTCGATCACGTACATATAGACCAATCCGATTACACATACATAAACTAAAATTATCAGACAATGTGGACATAAACCAGATTGATCACACACATATGGACCAAAATTATCAAGCAATTGTGAGATTCTAATAATAACTCCAACAAAATAAGTGGTGTAGCATTTTGTCCTGCATACCACTTAACTCTCACACTTGTATAGATCAAGCTGATTACATACATATAGATTAGAATTATTATGCGATATGAGTAACTAAAGGTGACTCCCACAAAATTCGTTGTGTAGTACTTTGTCCCGTATAATTCTTAACTCTCACACTTTTGACTAGTATAGAGGTGGATTTTACAAAATTCGTAGTGTAGCACTTGTTTCGTATATTACTTAACTCTCATAATGCAAAAAATATTGAATTCCTACGAAGCAAGTATTGTTAGATAAACAAGATGTGCATGAAGTTAGATTTGAGGAGGTTTAAACCTGTTTTAGAGAAAGCTCTTGAGCTTCATTAGGCATGCTTTGTTTATAATACTAAATACTCATTTGTTGGGAGATGAAACATCTCAATTGTATAAAGTGCATTACTCATGGAAGTACATATGTTGTGGCCAAGCAAAGCTTTTAAGACTTGTTATTTAATGTAAAACTTATAAGAATAAAATTTATTAATGACCTTTTCATTAATTAGTTAGATTGTAGAAATCATTTTCATTTTTTTTTTTTTTTCCTAAGTTTTAGGAGAATTGAATATCTACTCATCAATATTTGTACTTATTGAATTAATGATACATAATAGTTACTTTAAAGGTTAAAAGATAGTCACTTTATTTTCCTCACTCGAGCCGTGCAAACTTTGCTGGGGCAGAAAAATCTAAATCGGTCGACAATTTATAAAACTTTTTTGTGGATCATTAGCGTTAATTATTAAATCCAAAAGCTCGACTAATTTACTTAAAGCGTACAGACATAATGTGCACGAATTTCGATTGTGACTTGGCCCAACTAGTCTCATGTCACTTCAAATGTATGATTCGGCCCAATCCGACCTTCCGTCATATTGAACGTGACGTGTATAGATACAACGCTCACGAGTCTCAATTATGACTCGCCCTAATTAATCTTATGCAATTTCGAACATGACTCTGTCCTACCTAATCTCTCGTCATTTCGAACGTGACTCAAACCAATCTCGCCTTTAATCATAGGGCAGTATGCTAGACTGTTTAAGCCAACAATTCCTCCTTCCCCCAGCAGCTGCACATGTACATTTGCAGCATACGGGAATCAAACTCGTGATCTCTGATTATGATATCATTTGTTAGATCATTGGTACTAGTCATTAATTTTAAAAGTTCGAACTGTTAAAAATATACAATTAATTCACTTAAAGCGTACAGACATAACGGCTACAGATCTCGATTGTGACTCGATCTAACTAGCTTCATGTAACTTCGAACATGATTCGAGCCAATTCGGCCTTCTGTCATTTTGAATGTGACTCGGTCCAACCTAGTAGTGTAAAAGGAGCCGGGCGGCCCGTAGTTCGTTTGGCCCGGCACGACTCTGGGCCTGGCCGTGGCCAGGCACGGTTACTATAGCACTGTGCCAGGCCGGCCTGTCCTAAATATTCGGGTCGTGCTGGGCCCTTTCAAGACCTGTCGGCTTAGCCCCACACGGCCCGTGGCGTGCCTGGGCCGTGCCGGGTCGAGGTGCAGGCCCGCCGCCCGGCACGACCTGGCCCGTATGGGCCGTGCCAGCCGGGCCAGCACGACCCGAACCCTAAGGCCCAAGGCAACTTGCCTTGGGCCTTTGGGTCAACTTGTGGGGAGAAGAGCTCTTGGCCCTTCTCCCCATGAACCCTCCTCCTAAAGTCTGTATAGGCAGGCCTTGGGAGATGTAATTTTGATCCAATGGATCAAAATTTTATGATCCATTAGACCAAAATCTTTTTTCAAATTTAATTTTCTAAATAAATTTTAAAAACTTTAAAATTTTATTATTTTATATTTATTTTTATAAATTTTTTTTATCAAAATATAAAATTAAATAAAAATAATTTATTATTTATATTTTTAAATTTTATATATTTTTTTTAAAAAAATAAAAATAAAAATTTTAAGAAGCCAGCTTGGCCCATGCCATCCGGGTCAGAGGGCGTGCTGGGCCGGATGCCTAGTAATTCGGCCCGGCCCGGCTCGGCACGGATTTGAATTCAGGCCGGGCAGGCGGGCTAGCCCCTAACTCGTTTCGGCACGAAAAATATGAGTCACCCCTCACCCAACATGACCTCCCGCAAGGCAAAATATTGGCATCTTTAAACCAACAATTTTATCACCAAATTATGGAAAGTTAATTATGTGGAAGTAATATTAATTAACAGCCTAAATCAGGCAATTGAGTCCCACATTAAAAAAAGAAAAGGGAAAATACATTTTGTGTTAGAAATTTTTCAAAAATTTGATTATTTGTTATTTAATTTTTTTTTAATTACTTATTTATTAATTTTTATTTATTATTTTTGGATGTTTTTGCTTGAACGTTGGAATCCATCTCATCCATCTTCCCTCTCACTACACACACACATAATGTCTACAGTGGACACAAGCATTTTCCATATGCAAAAGTTATATAATTAAAGTGTGAAAGAAATAGTTGTTTTAAAAACTGATTTAAATTTTTATATTTTTCTATTTACTTTGTTTTATTATCAGGTGTTGAAAAAGAGTGACAAATTTCGTGAACCTTTTTCACGATCGTGCTCGTAGAAAGAAAAATTTCGATCGTATCTTAGGACGATGTCTCTGATTAATCTGCATAAAGGATGAAAATATACCTTAAATCAGTGCATCGCACGCTTTCTGATTAATTTTGTTTCATCTTCTTTTTCAATAATTTCTAAAATTTTCGTAATGTTTAACAGTAATTTCTATTATTTAATTTAATCACAATCGGATCTTAGTGGAATTACTTTATTTTTCAAACATTCTGTGCACTCTAAATGTGTACATTTTATACCCCACCCATTTTAAGATGAGGTAAATTTTATTTGTAACTTCGAAGTGATTAATAAAAAATACCCCATCCCAGAATGAATGAATAGAGTATATATCATATATTTTCACTATGGTTTGCATTGATTATTCAGGCCTATATATTTATTGTTCAAATTTGGTTTGAAAAGTTTAAAAAGTAGATTAAATTTGTAAAATAGTAACAAAAAAATGTCAAATTCACTACAAGAAAATTTCAAGTCAATATTTGGGACTCCTATTTTTTTAATAATTATGGGCCTATTAAGAGCCCACTAATTACATGTTAATGGGCTTTTTAAGCCCTAAAAAATTATTTCAATCCATACAAAAGCCCAAATCATTTGTGACCGTTGAATCAGCGTATGATTAGGACCATTGGGCTCTTTAATTAGTGGTATTGGGCCTTTCGAGAAAAATATAATGACTCTATTCTACAGGAGTGAAAATGGATTAGATATTATCTGTAATTATTCGGATCCGTATCCTATATTATTCAGATCCGAATAGAAAATATCTGGATCCGGCTGAACACCAATGCGGATATAATTTTAGAGGGTCAAAAATTTTTGGATATCCGGCAAAATCAGATCCGGATTCGGATATTCAATGTTACTTTTACATTAATTTCATTTTCTGATTTTAATTCTTTCTCTCGGGCCTGAACGGAATTACTCCTTGTCAAGGAATGCTTGAGATGATAAATTTTTTTATTAAAATTGTAAATTTTATTGGTGAAAAAAATGAAGTAAATAAGATTTAAAATAAGTGTAACGATCCGGCCCACTAGCAATAATAATTTATTAGGCCCACACCACAGCTCAAAATACTTAAGTTCAATTATTATTATTAATATCCATGTCTATTATATACCCAATCATAATTTTATTTTTATCCGATATGAGATTATTAGAATGTCATAAACTGCCTCCGTGTAGGCTTGGAGTTCTCGTCAGCCTAAACACACACAGAGCGACGTTCTCGTCAGGTCAAATACACACAGAGCTCAAAATTATCAGACGATGTGAGACTTATCTAACTAGTCCTGTCATTTAGACTCAGACTCAGCCGAGACTTTTGTGAGACTTATCTAACTAGTCCTGTCATTTAGACTCAGACTCAGCTGAGACTCTTCACGCACTTTCCACTAGTGATTGACTCTGATACTAAATATAATAACCCGACACACTACCAATAATAACTCGTTGGACCCACACCACAGTCTAAAAATACTTAAACCTAACTATTATTACTAGTATCCATATCTATTATATATATAATCACAACTCCATTCCCATCCGATGTCAGTTTATTAGAGTGTCACAATAAGATAATTTTTTAATATTTTTTGTTATTTTATGTGTGCATATTAGTACTTATTACTATCCAAAAAAATATCTAAATATATATTTAATCTGAAAAAATATTGAAAAATATTCGAATTTATTTTAAGCGGATATGGTAATGAAAATTAAGCATCCCACAAATATTGGTATATGATTTCGTATAGAAAGAAAAAAAATAAATACAAATATAATTTTGTCAAATATTCATTCTTTCCACTCCTAATATCCTATGTTCAAATGCTGACCAAAATTTAATTCTCATCTTTTCAATAAAATGGTGGGAACTTAGCAGTTGCATTATAATAATCATGAGTGATAGATAACCTAAAAGTCACATTACACTTTTAATCAAGTCGATAGGTCCAATGCAACCGATTGTTCTAACGTAGGTGATAAAAAATTTGATGATCGGTATCCAGCCTAATTACTTTACTTTTGAGATAATTTTTTTATTTTTTAAAAAAAGGGTAATTTCTTATATATTTCTAAAATTTTTTCTGTTTTTAGATTTACCTCTCTTAGGAGGCTAATATTAAAAACTACCCTTCTTACGTTCCAACTTCTTTCCAAAATACTCCTGAAGTTAAACTCTGTTTGGAACTGCCGTTATCTGTGTGTAATTACTATTTTGCCCTTTCAAATATACCATAAACCCTAAAACCCTAAACCCCTAAATCCTAAAACCTTAAACCCTAAACCCTAAAACCCTAAAAAACCCTAAACCCTAAACCCTAAACCCTAAAATCCTAAAAAATCCTAAACCCTAAACCCTAAATTCTAAACCCGGGCAAAATAGGTATATCTGATAGTTTTCAACTTCGATTATTATTTAACTCTAGTTTAACCCTAGTTAACTTAACAAAGGGAAACGGTAGGGGTATTTTTAATAACGGTGGAACGTATGAAGGGTATATTGAAAAGAAAAAAATAAGCGAGGTAAATCAGATATTTTTTCAGATTTCAGAGTTACACAGACAATTATTCCTTTAAAAAAAATAAAGCCCTTTCTCTCTCTTAAAGAAAAAAAAAAACAAAGTTCTTTCTCTTTTATTTTTAACTAAATTTATCTCTTAAAATAAAAGAACGAAGTCCTTAAAAAGAAAAAAAAAACAAAAAAGTCCAAATTAAAGAAGCCCTTTTTATCTTTCAAAAATAAAAAAGGAAATTGTCCAATATATTTCTGTGTGATTTTACTTAATGAAAATGTTGTTGATTGGCCTTCAAGAAGAATTATTGGTTGTTTCTACTTGATATATTTTAACAAAATTTAGATAATTATAATCTTTAATTGCATTGTCACTAGACTTAATTGCTTAGGATGTGTTTGGTTCGGTGTAAAATGCACTGAAAATTATTTTTCGATTTGAAATTTTATTTTTCATGTATTTGTTTATCTGTAAAAAGTTTTTTTGAAAAATTATTTTTTACGGATTTGAAAAAAATAAAAATTTTTTCGTCAATTTTTGACGAAAAATAAAAACTCATGCTGTGCAAAACTTTTTCCATTCAATTTTTTTTTTTTTACCCAAACAAACAAATGCTATTTTCTTTTATTTTAGCCTAACAAGTATTGATGGATTTTTTTTTTTCTTATAAATCAAACACTACAATGTAAAACTTTTTTTCATCAAAAAAATATTTTTTACAATTTTACGTACAATTAAACTGTTGCGCCCCACTTCCTAAAGGTTCACTCATTCTAGAACTACTCTCACATTTAACCCTCTTAAAATTTTGGACCTAATCATCCCCAAAATATTATAGCGGGGTTAAAAGGTTAAGCCATATTATATTTTTTATATAGTACTATTTTAAATCTCGGGGTTGTCATATTCATCCCCTTTTTAAGTATTAACGTCCTCGTTAGGCTCAGATACGCTGACAAACACTAGGTAATATGAGATTTATCTCACTAGCCTTAATCGATCTTATGGTGAGTCATGCTCCACCCACAACGGTCATGAGTTGGAGAGCCGCGTTATGGCTGCTGTATAACGTCCCTGACTCAGCCGACAAACATCCCATATTTCCAACTAGTAATTGGCTCTAATACCAAATGTGACGTCCAACTTTTCAGAAGGTCATCTATTCTAGAACTACTCTAGCTCTAACACACTTAGTCCGCTTAACCTATTGGGTCTAGCCACCGCCAAAAATACTATAGCCGGATTAAGAGGTTTAGCTCTATTATAATCTTTATATGTGGTTATTTCAAATTCTAGGAGTGCCACACAAACACCCCCTTAGTTATGGTTAATATTTCAAGATAATGTCGAAATATTGGCGCTAACCATTAACTCCAAATGTTCAAACTGTTAGAAAGATATAATAAATTCACCTAAAGCGTATAGGCGCAACGCCTATGGGTTTCGATTATGACTCGATTCAATCAGTCAGAGCTACCATCATTCAAACATGACTCAGCCAACCTAACCTACCGTCACAAGATAGAATACTGACCTATTTAAGCCAACAGATGGTATATTGTTTTTGATAAGAAGATTGCTTAAACTTAGGAAGTGCAAGCAACTGATGTAGTTTGTTATGTTTTTTTTTAATTTTTTTTTTTTTTTTCATATATATATATATATATATATATATATATATATATATATATATATATATATATATATATATATATATATATATAAAATTGAGTTTATGTTTTTAAGCGTACCAAATCATTGGTGCTTTTAAGTTTTTAAACTTTGGATGAAAAAAATGTGTAGTTAGGATGATAGTTTGTTCCTTGGGTTAATTGAGTGGTTGGTGAAATAGAATGATCTAATGGATGAAATTAGTCAATGAGATAGATCTAACGATAGAAAACTTACCAGCACCAATTACTTGGTACTTATACAAGCATAATAGTCGGACTATATATATATATATATATAAAAAACTAGATTACTATATTATTAATAGCACCAAGTTATTGATGCTATTAGATTTTTAACCCTTGGATGAAGAGATGTGCGGTTAGAATTAAATGATAGTTGGCTCCTAAGATTTGGTGGGTAGTTGAAAAAATAGTATGATCTAATAGGTGAAAATAATTAAAAAGAAAAATCTAACGGCTAAAAATTTGGTAACACTAAATTCTTAGTGCTATCGATAGTATAATAACAGAATTCTCTCTCTCTCTCTCTCTCTCTCTCTCTCTCTCTATATATATATATATATATATATATATATATATATATATATATATATATATATATATATATATATATATATATATATATATATATATATATATATATATATATATATATATATAGGGATAATTGCCTGTGTACCCCTGAAATATGAAGAAATATCTGATTTACCCCTCTTATTTTTTTCTTTCCAATATACCCTTCATACGTTCCACCGTTATTAAAAATACCCCTACCGTTTCCTTTTGTTAAGTTAACTAGGGTTAAATTAGAGTTAAATAATAATCGGAGTTGAAAACTATCAGATATACCTATTTTGCCCGGGTTTAGGGTTTAGGGTTTAGGGTTTAGGATTTTTTAGGGTTTTAGGGTTTAGCGTTTAGGGTTTTAGGGTTTAGGGTTTAGGGTTTTTTAGGGTTCTACGGTTTAGGGTTTAGGGTTTTAGGGTTTAGGGTTTAGGGGTTTTTAGGGTTTTAGGGTTTTAGGGTTTAGGGTTTAGGATTTTAAGGTTTAGGGTTTAGGGTTTAGGGTTTTAGGGTTTAGGAGTTTAGGGTTTTAGGGTTTAGGGTATATTTGAAAGGGCAAAATAGTAATTACACACAGATAACGGCAGTTCCAAACGGTACACTAACAGAGTTTAACTTCAGGGGTATTTTGGAAAGAAGTTGGAACGTAAGAAGTGTAGTTTTAATATTAGCCTTCTAAGAGGGGTAAATCTGAAAACAGAGAAATTTTTAGGGGTACGTAGGAAATTGCCCCATATATATATATATATATATATATATATATATATATATATATATATATATATATATATATATATATATATATATATAGAGAGAGAGAGAGAGAGTGAGAGAGAGAGAGAGAGTCCGGCTAGAATACTATCGATAGCACCAAACAATTGGTGCTACCAAGTTCTAAGCCATTGGATGAAAATATATGCGGTTGGGATTATAGTGGTCCCCTAAGATTTTTACTATTCAACCAACCACCTAGTAAACCCTAGGGGCCCACTATAATCCCAATGACATATTTTTTCATCCAACGGCTAAAAACTTGATAGCACCAATAACTTGGTGCTATCGATAGTATTCTAGCCTAATTATATATATATATATATATATATATATATATATAGCTCGACATTCAAGTTCTTTGGCATATGTACATTTATAGCGCACACTTATTAGCTTGCATCTTTTGCCTTTAAATTATTTATACAAATTGCAAAACTTTTCAAACTTATTTAAAGTATGAATTATTTGGATATGGCTACTGAACTAATTAAATTTTTGGTTTTACTATCTAGCTAACTTTTCAATTTATTTGATTTGAATTAGTCAACGGTACTTTGACTTTATACTTTGACTTTAAAATTAATATGAATGTGCTATTTATTTTTATAGATTTCATTTGTATATTTAATGCAATTTTCATAATTATAAGTTCATTAAAATAAATAATTAATTTAAATTCTAGAGTCAAAGTGTTGTTGACCGACTCAAATCAAATAAATTAAAATATTTATAGTAAAATTAAAATTTTAAAAAATTAATTATATAACCTAATTCAAATGATCTATAGTTCAACTAAGTTCCATACAAGTTTACTATCAAATTTTTTTTTGCAAGATATTGATTTGTTGAAGCAACTATATTACAGATGAAGTTAGCAAACGTCCCGAGGGAATTTGAGCTAGAAATCAACGCCTGTTGTGACGTGCCGATATGTTGGTTATTTATTTTTGACTAAAATATATTTAATTTTATGTTTCGTGATAATAGGTTCAAAAATCAATAAGTTGAGTGAAAATAAGATTCACAATGGACTTAACTATAATAAGTCCCATAATAGATCTAACGTTCAGATGAATTGAATCAGATTGAAATCCATAAGTGCTGTAGTTGAGCTCTTAAGTGCGATAAGAAATACATTATGAATGATAATATAATTAAGGACCATAGAGGTTTAGCATTTTGGGCTAGTACTTCAAGTGATGGATTAATACTCCAACATGCACTTTTTTACTTGTATTTTTCAGGCCATTAGAGAGTAATTTGTTTTGCAAGTGCTCAACAATATTTAAGCATGGCAGCTCTTAGACAGAATATTAGGTGAAGAAGTTGACATCCAAACTACCCCATAACCCCAGGCCAACCTGCTAAGAATCTGACATCCAAACTACCACATGACCACCTCATGCCATTTCAATCTAGCATGCATGCACCCTTGTGGTCTAAGCTAAATATTCCCACAGTAATTAAAACAAAGCAACTTAAGCAAATAATCTCTCTCTCTCTCTCTCTCTAAGATCACTCCCAAATTAAGCCCAATCATGATCACTGGGTCAACTACAAAGAATGGAAACTCCATTGTGTGAGCTCCACTCCACTAGCTGTGTAAGCTTAAGAGCATAGGGCATGAAATGAAGCTTGTGAGGTTCTTCAGCCGGATTGAGCTGCAGAAGGTCGGTTTCGCGATCGTCGCGGGGTGTCTTCTAGTCTCATTGATGTATGTTTCAGTGTTCAAGTTCGGCGTAGTTTCGTTGCGTAAGTTCATCATTTTTTTTAGGATTGTAACCTTAATTTGTAGCTCTATTCTTACAGTTATATATCTTATCATTTTGTTGCAGTGAATTCAACATCATCATCTGCATTGAGTGCATCTCCTTCGAGCCATGGGGTCGAAGATATAGTTTGTTCTCAACAATTAGGTATGTTGTGTGAAATAATATAAAACAACCGTTATATTTCAAAAGCTTAAGTTTCTAAAAAACGATGTTTTTAATATTTTAATACTTTTTCTCGTGTTTGGACTCGGTACTTTTTTGAGAGACTCGAGATGTGAACTTGAATTAAAATTATGCTAGGAGTCTGCCGGAATTCGAACTCAACACCTCCTGTTCCGATATCATGTGAAATAATATGAAACAATCATTGTACTCCAAAAGCTTAAACTTTTAGAAAACGGTGTTTTAATATTTCAATATGTAGAAAATTAGCTACAAAGTAATGTAGATCATGCTCACCTATACAAGACCTTCTTTTAGGAATGATACCTTTGTGATATTCTATATCCACTCTAATGTCTCTTCTTTGTTTCTTTCTTTGGTTTGAAGATGAAAGAAGCAAAGATTCAATTCTCGAGAGGAAGCCGATGTGCAATTTTTCGAGCAGTAGAGCAGATATATGTGAAATCGAAGGCGACATAAGAATCGTAGGGAAAAACTCATCCATTGTTTTAGTCGATTCGCCAGAAATAGACGATCCATGTAGAGATGAAACATGGTGGATCAAACCTTATCCGCGAAAGGCGGATAAAGAAGCCATGAGGAGTGTTAGGGAATTGACATTCAAAGCATTGAAATCTCTGAAAGAAGCCCCTCAATGCACTGATCATCATCGTGTGCCCGCGATCATCTTCTCGGTTCGTGGGTACACGAAAAATTACTTCCACGCCTTCACCGACGTGTTTGTCCCTCTCTTCGAAACTTCTTACGAATTTAACGGGGAGGTTCGGTTTCTTATCACGGATTTTAGACCCAAGTGGATGAAGAGGTTCCTTCCGATATTCAAAAATCTCTCGCGATACGATATGATCAACCTCGATAAGGACAATAGAGTTCTTTGCTTCCCTCGTGCAATCGCGGGTTTGAGAAGCCACAAAGACCTCAGCATCGACCCTTCTACATCGCCTAAAGGATACTCCATGGTCGACTTTACAAAATTTATGAGGCGCGTATATTCGCTTAAGAGAGACTCGGTGGTCGGAACTAAAACGCCAAGGTTACTGATAATCACGAGGGAGGAAACGAGAAAATTCGTGAATATAAAAGATATGATTCACTTGGCGAAGGAAACGGGCTACGAAGTAGTGGTATCGGAGGGTCAAGCGGATTTAGCTCAATTCTCGCGAGTCGTGAACTCGTGCGATGTGATGATGGGTGTTCATGGCGCGGGCCTAACGAACATCGTCTTCCTCCCGACGAACGCGGTTTTAATCCAAATAGTCCCTTGGGGGCCAGGGCTAACTTGGGCCGCGCGGATTTGCTTCAAGGAACCATCAAAGGAAATGAAGTTGAAGTACTTGGAATATAGTATTAGCAAAGAGGAAAGCACTCTAGTAGGACAATACCCTCGCAATCACTCCGCATTTAAAGATCCCAAATCCATTGGCAAGCAAGATTGGAGTGCTATGAAGGAAGTGTTTTTGGATAAACAAGATGTGAATTTGGATTTGAGGAGGTTTAAGCCTGTTTTAGAGAAAGCTCTTGAGCTTCTCCACACAAAGTAGAGAGATACTTCATTAGGTATGTTTTGTTTATAGTCAAATACAAAATTTTTTCTCTATACTAAGTATACATTTGTTGCTCATGAGGGTGAAAACATACATCTCAATTGTGTAGTGCATAATTTATAGAAAACACATTTGTTATAGTAAAACAAAAGGTGAAGTTTTTAAGAATTGTTATATATATATCTATTGTAAAACTTGTAAGAAACCTTCTTTTTTTTATATCATTAGTTATATTATATATAATAACTTGTTGACTCCAAACCACCAGCCCGTCCAAAATGCTTAAAGCCGGTTATTACTATTAGTGTTCATGGTATTTTATATATCCAATAACAATCTCATCTCATTCTCCTCCGATGTGGGATTGCTGGAGTGTCACAAACTCCTTCCATTTATGTCTGACATTCTCGTCAACCCACTGTCATTCAGAGACATGTCTCAGTCGAGAATCGTCACACACTGTCGGCTAGTAATAATAACGAAATTAGGTAGGTAGGGAGTAAAATACCAAACGTTGGAATAAATTATTGAGACATTTCTGACAATAAATAATAGCTTGTGATATAGATGGAGACTTTATTTAGTTAAAAATAATTAAAATTATTAAATTTGGTGAAATAAATCCTGCATAAGTCTGACGATATTTTTTATTTAATTAACTAGAATCAACCAATTGAGAATGAAAAGTTAAAGGAGCATTTTCGGTCTCAATATATTTTTATCAATTATTTACTGATTATTTTAAAATAATCAATAAAATTTATTTTATTTTAAAATAAATAAAATATAAAATATAAATTTGATTTTGAATGTATACTTTTTTTTTTTTTTTTTTTCCTTATTTACTTACACCGTTGCATGTCATGTCCCTACTAATGATGTAGGGACTGATTGATCTTTACAGCCATAAAGTAGCTTCCACCAATGAATGGGACAGGTACTACTAACTACTAACAGCTAATTAAATTGGGATTGTAATGTTTCTTTTGCTTGTGTGAACCATCACATGTTTACCATACTACATTACTCTGAAACCTAAGTTTTACTTGTTGATAGGAAGCACTAATCAATTATTTTAAAATATGTGCTAATAAAACGGACACATTTATTGCATTTAAGGGCTCAGCTATACTGCTTCATGGGTTTTTGGACGTTAAGTTTATTGTTGGGGCTCTTGTCGTTAGATCTATTGTGAATTATAGTACCATTCAACTTATTGAGCCAATCCAATTCAATTTATTAATTTTCTGAATCTATTGTTACGAGGACTAAAAAAGTGAGCTAATAAGAAGGACCCACATATCGTACTTAAGGGTTTAATCACAGCGCTTCACGGGCTTCGACTTGACTCAATCCGTTTGGACGTTGAGTCTATTGTCAGATCTCTTGTCGTTAGGTCTTTATAGATTGCAGTCCCATTTTATTTATTGGGCTCACCTAACTTAACTTATTAATCTTCTTTTTTTTTGAGAGAAAGGTAGCATGCAACCGCTTCGTTTATTTTTTTAAAAATATACTTAACTAGAAATGTGAAACCAACCACTGATCATTCCTAGCGCAAGTGGCAAACGGCTTGGTGGTTGGTACCCAAAAGAGAAAAGTAGCATGCTACCCGTTTCATTTATTTTGAAATAAACTTAGCTGGAAATGTAAAGCAACTAATTAAGTTTCGAATTCGGGACCTCGGGTATCAATCACCAAACCTTTTGCTACTTGCACTAGAAACAATTGATTCTTTTGAATCTATTGTTATGAGACAGAAAATTTGATCGATTTTAACTAATAAATAGCCAACATCACTTTCTATGGAAAAAAGTTGGGGTGATTTTTAATTATATGATACTCAAATAAAATAAAAGTCATATTATGTTAAATATTTTTGCATCAAGCATCAATGTGTGACGCGTCTCGCTAAGTCTTTGGACTTACGAAGTTATACTAACTTGTGGCGCATACTTGGGTGGCTTGACGATCGAGTTAATGCAACTGGGACGAGTGAGCAGGCGGCACCGATCAGGTATGTGTTGCATGATATAGTGGTGGATGTTGTAAGTCACTACAACTAATAATGCAGGAAGGAATAATATCGGAGAGAGCCCTTCATAGCGTGGGGCGTTACGAAACCTTGACTTGGGCATATGTGTCACGCCCCGGGGTCGAATCTGCGACCCGGGCCCGCCAACAGATCCGCCGCCCATACGGAAAACCCCGTATAGACGAAACGTCTAACCTGCAAAAAGAATGAGACTATAGCTATACTGATATCAGAGCTGGAAAGTACACTACTGAAATAAAATAATACAACCCTAGTCCTCACAAAAGTACAAAGTCTCTCAACTATAAAAGAAAACGTACAAGTGAACCTCACTACAAAGGTCTCTCAAAATGTAACTCTCAAAATAGTAAGGGGGTACAACTACTTTCTGGACGACAACTGGTAGGGATCTATCTCGTGACTCCCTTACCTCGATCAGCCGGATCAGCAACAGGAGTAACAGGAACAAGAGTAGAAGGCCCTGGGGAAAAATACACCGCGACGGGTGTGAGAACTACATCCCACAGTAGTTCTCAGTGGGTGCCGCCAACAAGCCCGACGGTCTGTCCACTAAGTCTACTAGAGGCATAAAGTAACAAATGCAGTACTGAAAGGAAAGAGCTGAAAAAATAAACTCTACAGCTACTATGCCTCTATCTAAATGCTCAAAAAGTGGAACAGATGGAAACATGATGCGTCTACTAACACTGAAGTATAGTCGCCCGATCTACACTGACTGCCACAAAGGGTCCAGTCAAACCTGCGCCCACCTACTGCCGCACATCCACAAAAGGACGGGTCTACCGTAGGGTGTCCGTGACTGCCAAAGCTGGCCCAGTCAGAGGGACTGCGTCAACAAGTCGCGATAGCAAGTAACAGGCCCAACTCCGGAGTGGCACTCGAGGGGCGCGACCCCACCGAGGAAAGTATCCGCGCATCTCTGTCGAGCTCAAATGGCTCATGCAGACTATAGTCCAAATCCATGATCAACAAGAACGACAGTAACTGACATCTCATCTCTAACTCACTGACTGGAAATACTCACAGCCAGGACCACCGTCAACCTAACGGCTCCCACATAGAACCCAAACTCATAGATAACACAGAAAGGACCGACACCATAAGGGTTCGAAAACCCCGATAAGTCGGCGCCTAGAACCCCAATCAAACAAGAACAGGCTCCAGGCTCCGCCCATCAAGGTTCCCGACCTCCTTACAGTTCGGGAACGTGAAAACCTTGGTACAACATGCGGAAGACACCAACCAGGGTCCGAAAGTTCCAGGAGACCAACACCTACAACCCTATCAAACAAGAACAGGTTCCAGACACAGCCCCCGTAGCTTTCGTCCCGAAGAGGAACGGCCCCTAGAACCCAGATCACCCAAACTCTCTCGGGTGAGGAAGTTGTAATAAAAAGATGACAGTTGTTACTGAAAACTATTTTAATCTAAAAAACCCAAATTAATATATTTTAGTTCTTTCAAGAAAATCTGATTAAATAAGTCTTATTTTCCAAACTCCGAAGGGCTATTACCTTCACCCAAATCAAACAAGAACAGCCTCCGGCGACCCCTCGAAATTTGGAAGAAAACATTAGTTTATAGAAATCCTGTGTGTCTAAAATCTGTCTGGGTCCTAGGTCCTACTAACACCGATATGCAACTGCCACTAACACAGTGGCGACAAGTAAAACAAGGAAACAAGACATCTCGGGACTGCCGTTTACCCAAACGGCTCCCACCACAGATAAACGACCAAGTACAACTACCAGACTCCACTCTGCTCCCAGGCACGAGTGTAACATGAATCCCACACTAAAAAGAATCCCGACCACTCGGCCCACTACCCGGGCGAGTATAACACTATGTCCAGGAATATCTATACTCACATTCTAGCATGCTATCCAATTAAACTCACAATCATGCATAATCCTACTATAATAGAATTAATGTCCAGTCCATCAATCTTGAAGACAAGGTCACCCACCTGTAGCGCGGGTTAAACCAAGATCCAAATAAGCTGAAACTGCACGGGGATAAATCCTCAGATTCCCACGATTCCAACGGACCTAAAAACACCCAAAAACTCCTCCTGGGTATAAAGATATAGCCCAAACATCACAAACAATACAAAATTCCATGTGTACAGTTTTGCTGAAATTTCTGTCCAAAAGAAGAAGCATTATTATCACCTTTGAGGTAAATTCCAAAAATTCCAATAAAACTACGACGGCGATCCTCGCGAAGTGTAGATGTCAATCGAGTCCTCAAACGTTGAATTCCGATACCCGAGTGCAGAGATAAAAATCCGAGACAGCTCTGCTGTCCAGAAAAACTACCAGCAAAACAGGGGCTTAGAGATGCCTCGAAAACCATGCCAAGAACTCAGAATAAAGCAATGTGATCAACACGAAAATCGAAGGCCTACCTCTTGAGAATCCGACGCCAAAAAAATTGTCCAAAAATACTGTCGGAGTAGCTCTGTGGACCTCTCAAACTGAAACGCGACGATAACGGGCCTCCGATGAAAAAACGTCGCTCTGCGCTACGATGCCGAAGTCGTCGACGCCGCGGCCTCCAAAAATTCCGAGCCTCTGCCAGAAGATGCGCAACACGAGGATCTCCAACTTTGCTAAAGGGTCCAAGGGCAAGAGAGTTCGGGAAAAGGGTGAAAAAGCCCAAGCAAAGGGCCTATTTATAGGCCCACAAAGGAAAAGAAGTCAAATGGGCTTTTGGGCCCCAAAATCGGGCGCCCGAATATTTCGGGCGGCTACAGTAACGGGCCGGCCCGTTACTTTGCGCGCCCGAAATCACAAGAATGCGCCACGTGTCCCCCGCGGTCAACGCTCCGCACACCTCGCGCACATGGGCGGCGTGAGCCCGCCACTGAGATGGTGCCACGTGTCCCCACGTGGTTCACGCGGCGCACGCGGCCGGTCCACGCGCCGGGTCTTCCGGAAAATGTCCACTAATCAGGAGCCGCCACGTGTCAAAGCCACCGCCACCTCCTTTGATGCCGTCCAGCCAATCAGGGGATGCCACGTGGCAAACCCCGTTCTCGGTGCTCCCGGTGCACGCTTTGCCTGTGGACCCCGCCGCCTGCGCGCTGTCCGCGCCTGCCCGCGCCCGCCTGCACCTGCCCGCGCCTGCCCGCGGCCCTTCTCCGCCCCTGCGCCGCCCTGCTCCGCCGTGCGCCGCCGCCGGCCACCTGCCGCCGGTCGCCGGTCGCCGGAACAGTAATTCCGGCCTGCCGGAGTTACTGTTCCGGTGAACAGTAACTTTGGCGCCGAAAAATAAGTGAATACACCATTTTGATCGTTTTCGCGCGTTGAGTTCAAATCCGCCGTCCATTTCTCCAAATTCTCATCCGAAATTTTGCCGAAAGCCCCCGGAAAAGCCCACTTGATCCGATTTTCGCGCCGGGTCCATTTCTGGGATCCGATTTCGATACAATAGGCTCCAATATACCGTGTAAGCTTCCTATAATCACTGTTAATGCTACAACAGTCTCTGTGGAAGTCCGGATCATCACAATATGAGATGTGAGGACCAAGTCGCAGGAGCAAGATGCTTAGGAGCGAGATGCTTTGAAGTGAGATCGATGTTTGGCGACAGTCGAATGAGACTTAAGTTGAGGACAATTTGCAAAGTTTGGCTTGCTTTAAAAGCAATAAAGCAATCGGCTAGCTGCATTGCACTCTCGAGAATGGTTCGTCAAGTAAAATAGAATGTACTGATCGAGCTTTGTGGCGAACCTCAGTGGCGGAGTTTTTCGTTAGGAATTCGTGGAGTTCGACGAGAATTCGATGTGAGGCATGACACCATACAGTAAGTGTCATGCCCCGGGGGTTTAAATAAGCGGAAAAACGTGTATTATTATTTTTTTGAAACATCCCCACCCTCCGGTGCGTGCCCAGACCCGCCACACATACAAATTCACCCCACAAACGGACAGAGTCTTCTTTGTATATGCACGGCGTCACAATCACAATTTACACTTTAACCACACCAGTCAAGGAGTTAAGTAGAGGAAAAAAGATAGTCATGCACAATAACCAAGGAGGCCACCTAAATTTGAAAGGATAAATCAACGGGTTTATAAAACGGTGCCCACACGACACCTATTTTTTTCAAAATTATTTTCGCAATCATTTTTCTTTATTTGAAAACGGCCATACCAAAATAAACATAAAGGAAAACCGTTCATCACAAAATTCCAACATCCACATCATCCACAAATAAATACCACACGCACAAAACTAACTAACCAAAGAAATCGCACGTAAAATCAGAATAAGTCACCAGCGGAGAAGAAAACTAGAATCCTCAAGTTGTGGCCTCACCGGCGTCCCAGATCCCACCCCTGACCGAACCTGTCACAGTGTGCGAAATCAGTGACACGAAGATTAAGGAGTAAACATAAAAAGTGTAAGATGCTATAAAAGACTGAGAATAAAACAAATCGAAAGAAACCAGAGCATCCACACTCCCAATCGTGTAGTCAACCGTAACCCCCTGTAAAAATAAACTGAACACCTGCCTCAGCAATACACACCGCTCTCACCTTGGTGCTTTTAACCCCCCACCTACAGGGGCCCCCACTACGTCACCTTGTGGGGTACACGGGTCAACGTACCACCTATCTGGAAAAGTACACCAATGCAATGGCCAAACCGCTGGTGTTCGTGCAAGCAGCCATGAGCATCGTAACCAAAGACAATATGTAATATAGAGCACCGCGACGCTCAATCGCCACAAATAACAATGATAAGATTCCTTATGCATGACTAGGGGTTAATAAAGATTTAAACACTTTACTACTTTACTCTTACATATTACCAATAAATCCAGACTCCAAAAAGACGTTGGAAAGGGTACCCACTTAGAGTGCGTCGACCGAACACTCGGAACCGTCCCGCGCCCTCGCACGACTCCCGGACCTAGAAGTCCCCAAAAGAAAACATCAGTAACACTAAACTTGAAAACTCGAACAAAGAACCGAACTAGAAACGCACGGGTGGACACAGAAATTGGGCGGCGGAGCTTGACAACCCCGCGCGGGCAAATTCCCCGCGCAGTGCGCGCTGCGGAGTAGCCCCGCGCGAGCGCGCGCTGCCTGCGGTTAACCCCGCGCTGCCTGCGGGGCGGCCCCGCGCGGCACCGGCCCGCGCGGGCGCGCGCTGCCTGCGGTTAACCCCATGCTGCCTGCGGGGTGGCCCCGTGCGGCACTAGCCCGCGCGGGCGCGCGCTGCCTGCGGGCAGCCCCGCGCAGGCACCGGCTCGCGCGGGTGCGCGTTGCGGCCAGGGTCTCGCGGCGGCGGCGCGCCAATGCAACACGGCGGCGGCGACGGCTAACGACGGCACTAGTAAAACCCAACGGCGAAACCCCCGACGCAAAAACGCATAAAACTGAAAAACAAAACACCGAAACTAGCAAACGGGCTAACCTTGATCTCGCGGAGAAGAAGAGGAAGAAGAAGGATAACTCGTTCCTCGCATGCGATGAGAATCTAATTCCGCTCCCCACCTCTGACACACTTGATCAACGAAGAAGAAGGGAATTTCTCTCTTTCTCTCATTTTCTCTCTCCGACTAGGATTTTTTTTTCTTTTTTTTTTCTCTTTGCGTTTTCTTGAAGGAGATAAAATAAAATAAATAAATATTAATAATATTTTCTCTTGTACATACTAAAATAAATAAAAATTCCTTAGTCGTTTAAAAAAATAGAGCGAGAGATTCCAATCTCCTCAAAAAAGCGTGTCGATCACATAGCACGGATTCCGATGCACACTACGAAAATTGAGACCTTCAAAACCCCTTTTCGGAAGATCCGTAAATCAGATTTCAGATCCGATCATTTTACCGTTCACCGTTTTGTGAGCTCTATCACAGAAAAATACTCGCAACCACCGACGTTCTACCCAAGAAAACTCGATAATTCACCCCTAACAACTAATTTATTCAAAAGGAATTAAAAAAAAAAACAAGAAAGATCGTGATACTACAGTAAGACTTATAGAGGAGCATGCTTGGCTAAATCTTAAGTTGGTACTACGCTGCTAATTAAGTTTGAAAATGTGTCTGTACCAAGGACTCGAAAAGCTTATGTTAGCAATGAGCGCACAAACCAAACGAAATTAATTGGCGATCACGACACAAAAGTAAATCTAAAAATGCACGATAAAGAAATAACATACAGATTTACATAAAAAAAAATTGCAGGATAAAAAACTACGGGCGAAAAAAGAAAGTTTCACTATGTCAGAACAAAGAAAATGCAAAGTTCAGATGATCGTAGAATCGCTCGATCTCTCTAGGACATAAGAAAAGAGATCACTAATCTTAACGGATTTTTTCTTAGCGAATCTGATCCGAACCGCGAGGGACGGCCCGAGCCCTCCGTATTCACCACAGATATTCATAAAATTTGTCGTCACACCGCAAAGCCGTCGGCGAACTGAAATTATAACATTGGAGCGATTTTTAATTTCGGAGTCACATCTGACAGCTTAGTCTGGGTGTGTGATGCTTGGGCACTGCACAAGTATATATTTTCAAGGAGAACTAGTTAAGCCTTTGGACATATGACATCTATTATACTTTCAGCTCCAAACCGTGACCAATGATTTAAAAGACTTGTCTAGCTATAAATCAGTCTATAAGGCAGTTCAATTCAACACTTTAAACTAAGGCTAAATTACAGAAAATTTTTCTGTAATATTTCGCTTTTTTACTTTGCCTTCCTGTCTTTTAAAAGCCTATATTTTGTCCTCTCGTAATTACCGAATTGTCTTTAGGGGGCAACGGCGTTAACGGAGGAGGTAAATTAACGAAAATGTCCTTACCTTATATTGGAGAGAGAATGTGTTTTAGCTTATTTTCCGCCATTCTTGAAGGATATTTTGGGTATATCTAATAATATTTTTTAAAAAATTGACGGTTTACTCACGGAATGGTAACGGCGGAGGTAAATGTATATTTCGGTAATTAATAAGGAATAAAATATAGACTTTTAAAAGACAGGAAGGCAAAGTGAAAAGGGGAGATATTACCGGAGGGGTTTTCTGTAATTTAGCCTTAAACTAAATAAGTTAAAAAATCATTTCAAACCTTTTGAATTAGCAGTTCAACCATCAAATTGGTGAACCGACTTGATTTAATTTAATCAAATCGATCAAATTTTTTTGATCAAGTCATATTAAAAACTTAAAATCCAACATCTTAAAATCAACTTAGCTGACTTTATTTTTTATTAGAAAAAATTAGTCGTATAAAAAAAAAAAACCTTAAAAACTTACATCTATTTAATTTGGTCTAAAAATCAGTACTTTATAATTAACTATAGTACTAAAATAATAATATGTGTATATTTTTTAATATAATATTAAAAATAATAATTAAATATTTATCATGTCATGCTGATGTCAGTAGTTCAAACAGTGATTAACTCATTGATTGGACCAGTGATTCATGACCCAGTAATATTTTCGGATCGCTATTGAACCCAAATTTTAAATTATTTGACATGACATCATTTTCTTTAGTTCTTGCACATTTTTAATTAGGTAAATTTTCTTTGAACTAGTAGCAAGATATCCAACACACTTGATGCTAATTCTCTCTTTTGGTACTAATTAAGTATTTAGTTTTACATTTTAGTAGCTTATATTAATCAATTTTGTTATGGTTCCCTAAATTTTTGTAGGTTGGACTACATGGTATAATTTCATCATGCATAAAGTAAATGAAATAGTTCTCAAGTGTTTTTTTTTTTAAAAAAAAAAATATAATTCTTTTTAACAACTAGCTTATAATAATCTAACTTTGTTATCACATACTAAAATTCTTTGTTAGGCTCTAGTACATGGAATAATTCCATCATAAATGCAAAGTAGCTAGATTGAATATTTTTTTTCTTTTTTTTTTTTTATCAATATTATCTGTACTACTTTATCATAGGTGTAAATCTTACACGCTACAATTTTTATAAGGTAAATTTTGTTTACTTATCTTTTCTGATAAAATTCTTTAAACCTTACGGTGATGAAAATGATGTAAGATATACATACTATATGCGGTGTTCTCAAGCTCAATTGGGACTCCAATTTTAGTAAATTCATTATGGGCCCATCAAGTGCCCACTAATTGGGCATTAAGAGGCTTCCAATTTTGGTAAGGCCAAAGTACTCTTGATCCATACAAAAGCCCAAAACATTTATGGCCATTGGATTAGCACAAGGTATGAAAATCAAAGCAAAAGAACTATTGGGTCTCTTTAGGTAGTGCTATTGGGTCCTTCCAGCTAAAATAGTATATGTTTGATCCAACTTTTACTTTTTTTTTTGAGATAAAGGCAACATGCTGCCGCTTCATTCATAACGCAAATGAACTTAGCAACAGGACAGTCGGTTTCCGTAGAAGAGCAGCCGGGCCCAAAAAAAAAAAAAAAAAAAAAAAAAAAAAAAAAACTAGGCACAAAACATGGTCCAGTCCGATCGGGAAAGCCTAATTTCAGCTAGTAGAGCACCGAGGCAACGTTTCTTGTTTTCGAATGTTCTTCCGTTTCTTTCCAACCAAATGTTCCACCAGGTGGCCGCGATGGTGGTAAGAACCCTTTTTCCCAAGGCACCCTTCTTGAGAGAGCTCGCTTCCCAGAGCCTATCGACGGTTGTACAGCTGCGGGCCTCCAGTTTGTTTGGCAGCAAGACCTCCAGCAACGTTTTTGTGGAGGTACAGGATATAAAAAGATGATCCGCTGTTTCTTCTGGTCCTAAGCAGATGACACAACTACTGGGCCCACTCTAGCTTATTTTCAGTAAGAAGTTCCTGGTCATAACCCTCCTTCTAAGTACCAGCCAAACAAAGATTTTTACTTTCAGCGGTATCTTAATACTCCAGAGTTTATCGAAGCGAGAGTCTACTTCCCCACTATCTTGTGTTTCTACTATAGTGATAATAAAAAATGAGATTCTGACACCGTAATACAGAACCTCTAATTTATTTATTTATTTACTTACTTCTACGGTAGCGAGAATCTATTAAGAGAAGCACTATACCTCGTAACAAGCATGATATGTTCTTGATTAATCTTTAGATGCGACTTCACTCGAGTCTAGCAAGTTGAGTCCTACCTGCGAATCAAGCTAGCGATCTAGTATTTCAATCCGAGCCAAGTTGGGCTAAACTAGCTCAAGCTCGGGTTGTGCGAAGATGGAGCAGAAAGCATTGAGTACTCTTCATTTGCTATACATCGGTCGGCAAATAAAGTCCTCGACAATGTAAGCATTGAGAAAACATCAAAAAAATTATGAACAGAATTGAAAATATTTGCATAATCAAATTCTTAACGAACAGACTGTATTTGAACAAACGTAGAAAGGAACAAATCTCTCAGAGCATCTGAAAAGAGTTCAATAGTGATAATATAATTTCTTTTGCGTGTGAATAATATTTTGTTTGGTATTATTTTTGTGATTAAAAATTTCATGATATATATAAGAAAGTTTTGTCGGTCCTATAATTTGTTGTCATATTTGATATTTTTATGATTTAAAAAATTCATTGTATTATAAAGTTTTTTTTAGCATATTTAATTTTGATAACAGAAGCTTAAATCAAGGAGAAATATTACTCCTTGATTTAATTAAGTTCCTATAATATATTGCACTTATCCTTTTTTGAATGTTAACCATTTTTACCAAAATTTATTTTAATTTTAAGAAAGAGGTGAATAGTCGGACCGAATCAAGGCAGAGTGGTGGGACAATTTCGCTTGTGCTTTATACACACATAATCTCAAACCAGTGTGATTTTAATTATTTCTTATATAATCTAATTTTATATTTATTTATTTAATTTTTTTAAAATTATGTGACATCCCAATAATCTTATATCGGATGGAATGGAATTGTGATGGAGTATTTAAGAGATATGGATACTAGTAATAATAATTGGGCTTAAATATTTTGAGCTGTGGTTTGAGTCCAACGAGATAAATTGTTAGTGGGCTAGGTCGAGTGTCGGCTGTGCCTGAATCTAGATGACATGGCTAGCGAGACAAGCCTAAACGGGAGGAGTCTGTGATATCCTATCAGTACCACATCATATAGGAATTGACACCAATAGCCCCACATCAGATACTATCAGTCCCACATCGGATAGAAATGGACACCAATTGTGGTGTCCCGGTTTTTCCGTATGACCTGTCTAGGTAGTCGGCGGTGAGAAAATACCTATTATCGGTGTATCGAGTCCGTTGTGCGTCAAACGGATGCCAAAAACGGACTCAGCGCGCGAAAACGTTGAAAACCGGCTATTTTCGGGCAAAATGGGCCTTCGGGCTGAATTCTTAGTGGGCCGGTCCACGATCCACTTCCGCGTGCACCGGGACCAGCGAATTTGCGCCTTGGGACACATGGCGCAAAAGGATTGGTCGGTCAACGCACGCACGACAGCGCGCGTCCCGCGTCGGGGGCGGCGCATGGTGGACCGCGCCGGGCCACGTGTCGCCCGCTCATTGGCGGACGCAGTGACCCGGACCCGGCATAAACTGCGGCCCACACTTCCCGCCGTGGACCGCGCTGCCACGCGTCGCGGCGCGATTGGCGGGCCCACGTGCGCGGGGCGCGGAGCAGGCCACGTGGCACGCTGTGGGCGATTCGGGCGCGCAAAGTGCTGGGCCAGGCCGGATTCGGGCGCCCGATTCCTGCGCCCGAATCCGAAGCCTTCTTTTTGGTGGGCTTGGGCTATAAATAGCCCCTTTGGGCTTCATTTTTGAGCCTTTTCTCTTCGATTTTATAGCCCATTTTTGACAGGTGTTTCCACCCTTGAGTTTTCTTCGATATTTAGGATTCCAGAGATTTTTGGGAGTCGTGCCATCTGCGTTCTTCTCGACATCGCGAGCTTCAACGCGCCTTGGATACCGAGCTTTTATCGTCGACGCTTCTTCCGTGAGCTCCCAGGACTGACGGGAGGGAGTTTTTGGCCGATTTTTGCGGCATTGATTTCACGAGAGGTAGATCTTCGTTTTTCGTGTTTTTCGCTCCTCTCAATTTTGGGTTTTTATTGGGGTTTCTGGAACATCTTTGAACCCCTTTTCTTGCTGCTGGTTTTCTTGGACAGCGGAGCTTGTCGGATTTTTATCTCTGTGATCGGTTATCGAATTTCAGCCCAGGAGGACTCGATCGATATCTACGCTTCACGAGGATCACAGTCGTATTTTTATTGGAATTTTTGGAGATCATCTCTCAGGTGATATTTTGGCTTCTTTCGGACTGATCTTTCCACAGATTTGTGATCATAGAGATTTTTGCTTACCGCGATGTTTGGACTGTATCTTTGTGCAAGAAAGAGTTTTCAGGTATTTTTAGGCTCGTTGGAATCGTGGGAATCTGAGGATTTTCTCCGTTCAGTTTCAGCCCATTTTGGACCTTGGATCGACGAGCACATTCAGGTGGGTTGCTTCGTTTTCAAAATCGATGGACGGTTTTCTAATTCTATATGTGTTAGTGAGCATGCATATTGTGAGCGATGATAGGAAGCATGTATGTGTGAGATAATGTTTTCGGGTGTTCTTATTATGATCATGTTGATTATTGCTTCCTATTTGTATTAAATTAAAAGCTATCATTGGAACTTGACCTAGCACCCTGTCATATGTTGCATGTTCAACCAAACTAGTAGAAAACTCCAACTTGGGCTAGTTTATTTATGCTTTAGACACTCCCACATTTATTCTTTTCACCTGGACTTAGAGTGTTCCTCGCCCGGGTAGTGGGCCGAGTGGTCGGGTTGTTGTGGGATGCATGTTACACTCGTGCTTGGGGGCCGAGTGAAGTCTAGTAGCTGTGTTTAGATCACTACTAGTCTTGGGAGCCATCTGAGTCGACGGTGGGTCCCAGCTGTTGAGGATTTCCAGCCAATGAGTGAGAGATGTGATGTTGGTTACTGTCGATCTTGTTGATCATGGATTTGGATTATCGCCTGCATGAGCCATATTGAGCTCGACAGAAATGCGCGGATACTTTCCTCGGTGGGGTCGCGCCCCTCGAGTGCCGCTCCGAAGCTAGGCCTGTTACTTTGCTATCGCGACTTGTCGACGCAGTCCTTCTGGCTGGGCCCTTTTTGGGCAGTCACGAATGCCCTACGTAAGTCCAGTCCTCCGTGGATGTAATGGCAGTAGGTGGGCGCAAGTTTGACTTGACCCTATGTGGCAGTCAGTGTAGATTGGGTGATTGTATTTTTGAGAGATAGTAGATGCACCATATTTCATCTGTATCACCCCTTGAGCATTTAGATAGAGGCATAGTAGCTGTAGAGTTATTTCCAGCATTTCCTTTTCAGTACTGCATTTGTTACTTTATGCCTCTAGTAGACTTAGTGGGTAGACCGTCGGGCTTGGTGGCGGTACCCACTGAGAACTACATGACGGTGTAGTTCTCACACCCATGGTTGGTGACTTTTCTAGGAACCTCTTCTCCAGTTCCTGTTGCTCCTGTTGTTGATCCATCTGATCGAGGTAAGGGAGTCGCGATCTAGATCCCTACCCGTCTCCAGCGAGAGAGTAGACGTACCCCTTTTTGTGATGTGCTAGTACTGCCAGAGATTTTGGGATGTATCTTGTACTTTATTTTAAGAGTTTATTTTAGAGAGACTTATGTATTGTGATGACCTGGCATGTACTATTTGGAGTTGTATGTATTATTTCAGTAGTTTACTTTTTCGCTCTGATATCTGTATAGTGGTTAGAATGATCTTTTGCAGGTTAGTCGCTTCGTCTATACGGGGCTTCCCGTATGGGCGGCGGATCTGTTGGCGAGCCCGGATCGCAGTTTCGACGCCGGGGCGTGACACTAATAGTCCCACATCAGATAGGAATGGACTTGTGATTGAGTATATAAGTTTAACGACCCGGCCTACTAGCAATAATAATTCGTTGGGCCCACACCACAGCCCAAAATGGTTAAGCCCAATTATTATCACTAGCGTCTAGATACTTATATACTCAATCACAATCCCTTCCCATCCGATGTGAGACCCATTCTCGTCCGATGTAGGACTATTGGGGTGTCACAGACTCCCCCGTTTAGGCCTAACGTTCTTGTCAGCCCAAACACACACAAACACACACACAACCTAAAATCACCAGGCGATATGAAACTTGTCTCGCTAGTCCTGTCACCTAGACCCAAGCTCAGCCGAGACTCGGCACACACTTACGGCTGGTGACTGACTCTGATACCAAATATAACGACCTGACCATCTAGTAATAATAACTCATTGGGCTCACACCACAGCCCAAAATTCTTAAAACCAGTTATTATCACTAGCGTTCAGATGTTTATATACACAATCACAACTCAATCTCATCCGGTATGGGACTATTGGGGTGTCACAAACAGATAAGAGACAATGGACACTAATTTTTTTTTTTTTTTTTTTTTTTTTTTTTTTTGAGAGTAATGGACACTAGTAATAATAACTGAATTTAAATATTTTGAACTGTGATTTGGATCCAACGAGTTATTGTTGCTAGTAGGCCGGATCATTACAAATTAATTTAAAACGGATCAATTATCTCCAACAAATAATGCCTACCAAAGGACAAGAAGCAATTCATTGTCCTATAATTGACTCTTTTAAAGCATCCAATAACATGCGCTTGCATGCCTCTCTAAAGAGTCCCAAGTACCCAACCACTTATAGGTAACAAGGGTACAAAAGAGGCATCAATAAGCAAATAAAGGTACAAAAGAAGCATCAATAAGCAAATATAAACCTCCCAATTAAGTGCCTCTTTCATCGTTAACAACATATGTCGTTAGGGGTGTAAACGAGCCGAGCATAGCGAGCTAAGTTATGAGCTCAAGCTCAGTTCATGTACAAACTGCTAGCTTAAAGAGAATAATATTTGTAACGCCCTAATAGTTCAACATCATATAGGAAAAGAGTTCTAATGGGATATATGAAGTCACATATGCTAGTAATAATAATTAGGATTAAATATTTTGAGAAATAATTTTGGCCCAACGAGCTATTATTGCTAGCGAGTCAGGTCGTGACAAATAGTATCAGAGACAAATACCAGCCGAAAGTATAAGAGTTAAGTATTATACGGGACAAAGTGCTACACCATAGATTTAGAAGTGTGAGAGCTAAGTATTATACGGGGGAAAGTACTACACCATGTATTTGGTGGGACCGTAGGAGCCACCTCTAGAATCTCACATCGTCTGATAATTCTGATTTGTTATGTATTTGTGATCTTATTTGGATCCGACGGGAACGTCATGATCTAAACGAGGGAAGTCTGTAACGCCTTAATAGTCCTGTATCGGATAGAAAATGAGTTATGATTGAATATATGATGCCACACATGCTAGTAATAATAATTGGGCTTAAGTATTTTGGGATGTAGTTTGGGTTCAATGAGTTATTATTGCTAGCGGGTTAGGTCGTTACAGTATCCTCTTTCGAGACAGAAGATCATGACGAAATGGGTCAGTATTAAAAAACGGGAGGTTGGATTAGATCGAGTTATATTCAAAATCAGGTTAGGTCGTTACGGTTGGATTAGATCGAGTCATGTTCAAAATCGGGTTAAGTAGTTACAGTATTCTCTACCGAGACAAAAGATCATGACAAAATGAGTCAATTTTAAATAACGGGAGGTTAGATTAGATCGAGTCATATTCAAAATCGGGTTAGGTCGTTACAAGATCACGACGAAATGAGTCAGTTTTAAATGACGGAAGGTTGGATTAGATCGAGTCATATTCAAAATTGGGTTAGGTCGTTACAGTATCCTTTTCCGAGACAGAAGATCATGACAAAATGAGTCAGTTTTAAATGACGGAAGGTTGGATTAGATCGAGTCATATTTAAAATGACAGAAGGTTGATTAGGTCAAATTATAAACGAGATCCGTAAATATTGTATCTGTACATTTTAAATAAATTTATTTTATATTTTTAATATTTTAAAATTTTAAAATTAATGATTAGCGCAAAAGATCCGACAAACAAGCTCAAGCTCTTATTTGAGTACTTGGGGAAAGAGATTGCTAAAGATTATTGTTTCTATTTGTTTCACATAGAAACTGTAAATTAATTAGTATTGCTAAGAATAATTATAATAGTATGTAATTTGTAATTATTCTTTGTATCATAAGACTAATGCATTGTTGTACATTTATTTGCTATAATAAACATATTCCATATTTTTTGCATCTATATTTTATGTTGTCAATTTTGATTAAGGGGAATAAGTGTGAGCTAGTTGAAGTGGGTATCTAGTTCCTTAAAAAAATTCATGAAAAAGCTATTATTTCAAAAACAAAAGTTTTCAGAAATATTAGTTTTTTTAATTTTTATTTTTAATAAAAATTTAAAAAAAATAAAAAGAGGACTGTGACGCTTCAGTTGGTATCGAAGCCAACTACTAGTCGAAAGTATGAGATAAGTTTTGACTGAATTAGAATTGAAATCGAAATGACAGGCCAAATTAATTATGGTATGAAAATAACATGTTAGGAAAGGATCTAATCGACAAAACTAACGAGGCGAGTCCCACATTGTCTAGTGCTTGCGAATGTGCTCGAGATTAATGAATACATTAGGATTTAAAGAAGGATTAGTCTTCTAAGAATGTGCTTGAGCTTAACGAGTAAGTTAGAATTTAAAGAGAGAAGGATAAGTCTTCTCTATTTAGACCCAATCAAGAGCCTTTTTTATTCGGATTAGTCTTCTAAGATTGTGCTCGAGTTTAACGAGTAAGTTAGGATTTAAAGAGAGAAGGATAAGTCTTCTCTACTTAGACCCAATCACCGGTCTTTTTCATTCGATGTAAAATTATTTCTGTTTAGACCTTGATCGCACAATCTAGTAATAATAACATCCCACCAAATCTTTAGTATTAATTGGACAAATACTAGCAATAATAGCTTATTATATCTAAATCAGGAGCCTAAAATATTTAAATTTAGTTATTATTACTAACGTGCATAATCTTATATATTCCAATCATAATCTCTTTTTCATTCAATATATATAGGACTATTAGGATGTTAAAATAATAAAGCTAAAACTCTTAATTTGATTATATTATTTTAGACGATGATTAAATCTAAATGATTAAAAAAATTAAACACGTTAAGACTAAATTAGTTTTAGAATGAATGAACTCCAAAAAACAAAACTTTACAGAAAAAAAAAAAAAAAAAAAAAAAAAAAACAATTCAATGGATCTATTACAAGAATGAGAGTAAAGGGGGAATACCCTACATGGAAGAACCGCTGTTTCGCTCCCCTGAAAAGCAAAACATTACAAAACGCCACATACGAGCCGCCTCTTTTTACTGTACGATCGCCATTCGGCACCGCTGTGTATTAATTAGCTACGACTGTGCTAATTAATTTTGGCACACACGCACATGTACAGAACGTGGCCCCTTCCCGCACCCCCACCAAACCCCCCCTCCCCCCTCCTCCTCCTCCTCCTCCTCCTGCGCCCCCGCGCCCCCCACCCAACCCCCACCCCACCAAACCCTATATATATATATATATATATATATATATATATATATATATATATATATATAATATATATATATATATATATATATATATAGAGTTGGGCTGGAATGCTATTGATAGCACCAACCCAACTTTGCCACCCACTTTGTAGCCATTGGATCGTATTGAGATCCGTGTAGGCTCTTTAATGAAAAAAAAAAAAAAAAAGTAAAAAGAAAAAGTAAAAAGTAAAAAGTTTTTCTTTTTAATTAAAGAGCTTGCACGAATCTCAATACAATCCAATGGCTACAAAGTGGGTGGTAAAATTGGGTTGGTGCTATCAATAGCATTCCAGCCCAACTCTATATATATATATATAGTATATATATATATATATATATATATATATATATATATATATATATATATATATATATATATATATATATATATATATATATATATATATAGCATAGTTAGTTAATTCGTGAATTATTCGCGAATTATTGAGAATCCGAATTAAACGTGCCGTTTCCGACTTTTTCAAAAAATTCGGAATAATTCGCGAATTTTTGAATCAAAAAGTATTATTCGCGAATTATTCACGAATTACGAATTTTTGGGTGAAAATTTCGTTCTTTTTCAAAGCATAGTTAGTTAATTCACGAATTATTCGCGAATTATTCACGAATTATTTACGAATTATTGAAAATCCGAATTAAAATTATTTGTCGGGAATAATTTAAAATTATATATTTTTTTGTTCTAAATGAATATTTTATTTATTTCTAAATAAATTGATTAAATTATTTTAAAAAATTATAATTATTTATACTAATAGTATAAATTTTTTAATTTTTTTTAATTTAATAGCCGAATTTTTTATCCCGAATTTTTAATTAGTGAACATATTATTTCCGTATAAATCACGTATCCGAATAATTGACGAGCCCGTTTTTTAGCCGAATTTTTCAACGAATTTTAAAATTATGATACGAATTTTATCCGTATTATATCCGTACCGAATTTTTGCCGAATCCGAATTAACTAACTATGATATATAGTCCGACTATTATACTATTAATTAATACTATTAAGTTATTGGTATTATCAAGTTTTCTATCCTCAGAATAATTCCTTTGATAATTTTCATCCGTTAAATTTTACTATTTTTCCAACCATTTACTAAATCTTTTCCAACCATTTACTAAATCCAAGGGGGTCCATTATCATCTCAACCACACATCTTTTAATCTAAAAATTTAAAACTTAAT
>CM055064.1:52433144-52610644 GCA_029204045.2 Tillandsia leiboldiana
ATTATACTATCAATAGTATTAAGTATTTGATACTATTGACTTTTTGATCCTTAAATTAAGAGATATGCGGTTAGAATAATAGTGATCCCCTAGAGTTTAATATGTTGTTGGTAAAATAGTATAAACATGTACTAAGGAATCATTATAATTCTAACCGTGCATTCCTTTATCCAATAGCCAAAAAATCAATAGTACAAAGCGATTGGGGTGCTTTTGTAAGAACGGAGGTATTCGTGCTTATAAATTATTTTTTTTTAGTATTCGGACTTCCGAATCGACGATCGGCTATATTAGACTTGATTTAGAGTATTTGAAGTACTTAGAAAATAAATTTTATAATTTTTCGATATCATTTGCCTAGTGATCGAAAATGCTCAAAATCAACGGCTGAAAATAAAAATCTCACAAAATATGATAATATGATATCAAAATTTAGATCAAATATATTAATTTGATCTTATTTTATATAGTATAAAAAAAATTCTATCAAAATTTTATATGATTTGAACATTTTTACACTGTTAAACTTACAAACGACTTACCATGATATGATATCGAAAAATTACAAAATTTATTTGTTAGATACTTTAAATACTCTAAATCAAATCTAGCGAAGCAGATCATCGACTCGCAAGTCCCAATATCGAAAATAACTTATATATATATATATATATATATATATATATATATATATATATATATATATATATATATATATATATATATAGAGTTGGGCTGGAATGCTATTGATAGCACCAGCCCAACTTTGCCACCCATTTTGTAGCCATTGGATCGCATTGAGATCCGTGTAGGTTCTTTAATGAAAAAAAGAGAAAAGAAAAAGTAAAAAGAAAAAGTAAAAAGTAAAAGGTTTTTCTTTTTAATTAAAGGGCTTGCACGAATCTCAATGCAATCCAATGGCTACAAAGTGGGTGGCAAAGTTGGGTTGGTGCTATCAATAGCATTCCAGCCCAACTCTATATATATATATATATATATATATATATATATATATATATATATATATATATATATATATATATATATATATATATATATATATATATATATATATATATATATATATATATATATATATATATATATATAATTAGGCTGGAATACTATCGATAGCACCAAGCCATTGGTGCTGTCAAGTTTTTAGCTCTTAAATTAAAGGATGTACGGTTAGGATGATAGTGGTCCCCTAGGGTTTACTAGGTGGTTGGTTGAATAGTAAAAATTTTAGGGACCACTATAATCCCAACCGCATATTTTTTCATCCAACGGCTGAAAATTTGATAGCATCTTTGCTCTATCGATATATATATATATATATATATATATATATATATATATATATATATATAGTCCGGCTGAAATACTATCCATCGTAACTGCATATTTTTTAATCCAATAACTAAAAACTTGATAGCACCAATAATTTGGTACTATCAATAGTATTCCATCCTAATTATATATATATATATATATATATATATATATATATATATATATATATATATATATATATATATATATATATATATATATATAATGTTAATAAATTCGGTCTAAGAGGCGTAAACCGACTATGCTTCTTATATGCATATGTGTGAACCAAATATATCTTTATGGTAAGATGTAGTACATAAATCAACTTTAAAATCAATTGATATATTTTATGGACATGGTGCATGAACAAACAAAATAGAAGGTATGTATCTTAACACAGTAGTAGATAGATATGTTACATTTTTATCTCAATTGGGTTTGAGATCCCTAGGAGGTGTTTGGTAACTCAGAACTACACTCCGTCGAAGTCGGCGAGCTCCGTCTGTACGACAAAGCTCAGGTTCATGCGCTTCGAGTGCAAAGTCGCGAGTTCGTGTCCTACGCAAACTTGCTGTTTGGTGATACAAATTCAAGCCTGTGGCTGTGTAGACTCTACGAAAGTCGAGCTCTGCGATTCCGTCCAAACGACGGTGAACTCCGTTTATGAAAAATTGGCCACTTCAACCCAGATCGACTTTGATCAGAACAAACACGTCCCGATCTTCAGAACAAACAAACATAAAATTTAATTCAATTGAGAAGATTTTGGGGTGAAAATCTATAGCGGAGGGGCTTCAATGGATTTGTTATCGACCTAATCTTCGTTAAAAAAAAAAAAAAGAAAAAAAAAACACATAAATTTTTATTGAGAAAATTTTCATTGAGAAATATAAGTCTATTAATTATCTTTTACTTTTTTGATCTAACATTATTGTAACGCTCCCAATACTTGCACATCGAATATGAATGAGATTGTGATTGAATATATAAAAAATATGGACACGTAACTGAGCTTAAGTATTTTGGACTGTCATTTGGGTCTAATAAATTATTATTGCTAATAAATCGGATCGTTATATTTGGTATCAGAGCCAATCATGAGCCAGGACTGTGATTTGGGTCCAATAAATTATTACTGGTAATAAATCGGATCGTTATATTTGGTATCAGAGCCAATCATGAGTCAGTATCTGAAAAACAAGATAAATAGAGTCAAGCTTAAATAGGGCGAGCGAGTCGTTTCCTTCGTTAGGATTCTGTTATTATTTCATTCATTTTTTATAATTTATATAAAAAATACTCTACAAAATAACCAAAATATAGTAAAATATTTTTTTATTATAATACAACAATAATACAGTTATTTCACGATCTACATTAATATTATAACCTTCTAAAAATATTTCTAAAATTTTTAAAAAATAAAATATAAATTATTAAAAGTCAAGAAAAAAATTAAAATAACGAATATTTACAGCATTTTTTTTTATTTTTTAGCTTTTATTTTTTCTTTTTGAAGTTGCACCATAGAACTCTCCACTAATATTTTTTTTTTAAAATATATATATATATATATATATTCTCATAGCATACTAAAAAGTAATTTAATAAACTATATAGAGCATACTAAAAAATAATTTAATAAATCATACCAATCTCAATCTCAATCTCAATCGCTCATTACACTTTAATTAAAAATGGTTGTTAGTTGATAGCCTATATACTGAAAAAGTCTAAATCATAATAAAAATGATAATAATAGCGTGATCGTCGGCACAGATTGCGCTTTTAATTTATTTATTTAGTAGTGATTTTGATTGTTACTTGATTTTGACTAATTAAAATTAAATTGTACAATAAATTTGTACAAACGATAAATTTGTCCAATGACTAAAAATTTGATAGTACCAATTTTTTAGTACTATTAATAGTATTCCAGTCAGACTCATTATATAGATAATATGTATATAGAGAGAGAGTAGAGTTTATATGATTTTAAAAGCACAAGTCCATTCATATTAGTAAATTTTTTAGTATTTAATTTGTATTGAAATTTATGTTTTTTATTTTATTTTTCTCTTTTTTAGTTGACTTTATAAAAATACAAATCTCAATACAAATCTAATGATAAAAATTTACTATGCTTTTAAAAGCACAAGCCCATTATATAGACACTACAACAAAACTATACTATAGCGACACTTTTAAGTGTTACTAAATACAAAAAAAAAATACTGCTAAAAAAAATACCGACACTTTTTATTAGTGTCGTTATATGTGCGGTCCCTAGGGTGTATAGCGACACATTATTATAATGTGTTCTAAAAATGTGTCCCCTATAATTTAATTTTGGATATAGATGGACTATAAATGGGACACTTGCAAAAAAAGTGTCACAAACTTGTGTCCCTATAACCTAATTTTGTTGTAGTGAGATAATATGCAGATAATATATATATATATAGAGAGTAGAGCTTATATGCTTTTAATTAAAAGAACAAGCTCATTTATGTTTGTAAAATTTTTACCATTAAATTTATATTGAAATTTGTAATTTTTACTTTATCTTTCTCTCTCTTTAGTTGACTTTATAAAAACACAAATCTCAATACAAATCTAATAATAAAAAATTCACAAGTATAGATGGACTTGTTCTTTTAAAAGCATGTAAGCTCTACTCTATATATTAGAAGTAATGCTCATATATTAAGTATAGATGGACTTGTTCTTTTAAAAGCATGTAAGCTCTACTCTATATATTAGAAGTAATGCTCATATATTATTGATAGTATTAGGATCTTACTACTATACTATTTTAGAGTGTTCAAATCAACGATCCACACCGTTAAATATGCTTTAAGGAATATAAAAGTTTTAGTAAAAAAAATTTATAATTTTTCGATATAATTTACTTTATGATCAAATCATTTTAAAATTATTAATTTTTATTGACTACTATGACGAGTTTGTAGTTTAACGGTGTAGAAGAATCTAAATTTATTCAAATTTTGATAGAAAATATTTTAAATCATTTAAATCAAGATCAACATTCTTGATCTTGAATTCACCCATAATGGTCGTCCGTTAGGGGGAGCCACACTTTTGATTCAACGGAGATTTATCACACACTTCCAGATTCCGAAAGATGATTGTTTATGATACTACTACGAGCTAGTCCCGCTTTTCAGAAAGGTTACCCATTATGTTGGGAATCTGGTACTCGCTCCAATATCAAATTTTGTGAATCTGTAATCTATTCTAGTACTAGTTGTTGGGATTTCGCAACGAAAAGTCAAATTTGATTTTTACTAGATACACGTCCCCTCAATAGAAACTGGAACTGACATAACCATATCAAAAGCAGAAAAAAAATGCGGATGAAATAAGATTTATTAAGCAAGAGAAGTATTACACCTAACTCCTTGCGCTCTCTTCGTGAATCTCTCTAATCTTTCTCTCGTCTTCTATAAATCCAAAAAAAAACTTTTCTTGTGTGTACACCCGTGCACTAGGTGCATACAATCATATCCAATATATATATATATATATATATATATATATATATATATATATATATATATATATATATATATATATATATATATATATATATATATATATAACTCTATCCAAAATGTACTTAAATTTACTTAAATTAGGATTATACTCTAATTAATATTTATATTTTAATAAAATTTATCTCCAACAGATTTAAATATTAATTCTAATCTAATTAAAATTTAATTATAAATCTAATTAATTTCTAAAACATTCTATAACCATTCTAATTCTAACACGCTTAACTCTACCTCTTAGGCACAACCATCGCATAAAATATTATAATCAGATTACAAAAATTAATCTTATTATAACTTATATATAGGACTATTTATATTCCAAAGGGTGTCACAAAACTTATACATAAATACTAAATAAATTAAAATAAATTTATTGTTCCTTAATTATTTGCTATAAAAAATACCACCCCAATTAGAAGTTAGTTATTTTTTAACTTAACGATTCTTTAACTAGGGTAAAAAGAGGGTCCCTTGAGGGAAGGGTAAATTGTGATAATTTTTTGCATTTGAATGGGTGTACATGCATCATATTTTTAACTTTGCAGGGAGTATTTGATATATTTGTATATTTGAGAGGGACAGTGATGAAATTGCCCCTAAATTTTATGTAGGGATATTCAAGTAATTTTACATCATGTATTTTATATGTGAGGTATATATATTCCTCCTATACAAAGTAGAGCAATGCTACATGTACATCCCGAAGGGGTGTACATCATACACCTCCACCATTTTAATGGTGCCGATATTTTTTACGGGTCACATCGAGTGATCCATCATCACACCCCCACCCTTAGATGGGTGGGGTGTATGATGTACACCCCGAAAGGGGTGTACACATAGCATTTTCCTACAAAGTAACATGATAGCATGTGATCTTGAGCAATAAGATTTTTTTTTTCTTTTTTTTTCTTTATTATTTTAGCTCCCACCAACCTTTTAATATAAATTGCTAATGTAATAATACATGTAAGTGAAAATATCCTTAAAAAATATATTTTAAGGGGTTTTTTCAAATATGACTAGCTGTTTAAAAAAGTATTATAGATATTAGAAATTTTCGTTGTTGTTCATGCAAAAATATTAATAAATTTTATGCAAATTTCAATAATTAATGTTTCAAAATATTAATCTGATAAATACATAAATTTATAAAATTTAACAACTTATTAACCGACGTCAAATTGCGACGAAAAATATATATCTAATTTGTGAGAAATGGAGGTCCAAAAAAGTTTATAATTTTTAATATATTGTTATAATAAGGTTGATTAATTCAAATCAAGAGATTCAATATTAAAATTAAAATTTTAAAAAATTAGATAACTAATTCAAAATAATTCATATATAGTTCGAATAAACTTTTACGTTTTTATCTTTACTAAATAATTTCCAAATAGGACAGTGTAGAGCATCCAAATAAAAAATCTTTTTTTTTTTTTTTTTTTTTTTTTTTTGAGAAAAGGCAGCATGCTGCCGCTTCATTCAAAGTGGGAATGAACTCAGCTACAGGACTGAGGCTCACAGGCCTCGGACCCCGGGGAAAAGAGGCTCCAAAAAGCGAGCGAAAACAGAAAATAAACAAAAGGGAAGGTAAAACAGGACAGGGGAAGCCAGTGTAGGGCCCCGCGCCTAGCGCCTAAGTACAGAATCTAAGCCACTGCGAACGGTTGATCCTGACTTCGGCGAGGACGGCACCAAGATTGCGGCTTTTATTATCAAAGACCCTTCTGTTCCTTTCGAGCCACACCGACCACCAGGTGCTCGCGATGGTGGTGAGAGTCCTAGCGCCGCAAGTTCCCTTCCTGTGTGAGCTGAGCTCCTAGAGCAGGGCCGCGGACGCGCAGGTACGGATTTCCGCTTTGTTGGGTAGTAGGGTCTCCAGAAGTGCGGTAGCGCAGGTGCAGGAAACGAAAAGGTGGTCGACGGTTTCGTCGGGGCCCAGGCAGATGGCGCAGCAGGTTGGTCCGGCCCAGTTCCTTTTGCGGAGCATCTCTCTGGTCAATACCCTCCTTCGGAGTACGAGCCAGATAAAGATTTTGACCTTCAGTGGCAGCTTGATGCTCCAGAGTTTGTTGAAGCGGCCGTCGATTTCCCCACTGTCCTGCAGGAAACGGTACATTGACTTGACTATGAAGCATCCAGAGGTGGTCCAGCGCCAACGGAAAAGGTCAATGGTGCCGGTGGGGTGCATTAGGTACACGCAAGCTTTAAGGGCCTGGATTTCGTCCACTTGGGCAGTGGGTCCCCCCTGAAGGCCATCGAGGATTCTAGCCCAGTTCCAACCGTCGTGGTCGAAGTAGTCGCTCACCCGTAGGCTTTTGCTGCTAACCCACTCGAAGATATATGGGAACTGCGTAGATAGAGGGGAGTTCCCAGACCAGATATCTGACCAGAAGTTAGTCCGAGCTCCGTTCCCTACCGCAAGTGTTGTGCCGCACTTGAAGAGCTCCCTCGTACGAAGAACACTTCTCCACCAGTGGGAGTGAGGCGAAAAGGAGGAGCCCTCGTGCAGCGGTTTCCTACGGTGGTAGTAGAGCCTCGCGACTAGGGGTTCCCAAAGAGGCGGATCCCGGGAGAAGAATCTCCACCACCACTTAACCAGAAGGGCAGTGTTGAAGCTTTCGAGGTTCAGGATGCCTAAACCCCCATCTCTTTTGTTTCTGCAAGCCGTGTTCCAGTTCACCAGGCAGTTCCCCCCTGACACTGAAATACTCCCCTTCCAGAAGAATGCCCGGCGGAGCGAGTCGATTCTTTTGATAACCCAGGCAGGGGCACTGAACACCGAGAGGAAGTAGAAGGGTAGATTTGAAAGCACCGAGTTGACCAGGGTTAGCCTACCCCCATAAGAGAGTAGCTTTGCTTGCCACCCGTTAATTCTTTGCTCGATCCTGGAAATTAAACGCACCCAATCTTCCTTCGGGGGGGTGCCCCTGCCCAGCGGAAGGCCGAGGTACCTGATCGGGAGCGAGCCCAGCTGGCAATTTAGGATCGCTGCCAATCGCTCGCCTTTTTGGGGCCTGTTGCCCAAATAGAGCAGCTCCGATTTAGAGGCGTTGATTTTGAGTCCGGATGCCCATTCATAGACCGACCACAAAAAGCGGAGGTTGTGGATCTGTCTGAGTTTGGCTTGACAGAAGAAGATTGTGTCGTCCGCGTATTGGATGATGGTGGTTTTAGAGTCCCTTGAGGGTCCAACTCCGGAGAGCAGATTGTTTTGGACGGCTCTGTTAGTCATACGCACCAATCCTTCAGCCACCAGGAGGAAAAGGAAGGGTGAGAGCGGGTCGCCCTGACGTAGCCCTCTCTTCATCTTGAACCAATTGGTGGCGGTGCCGTTAACTAGGATGGCTACTTTCCCGTTGATAGTGCACTGGTCGATCCACCCACACCATTTCTGGTTAGTACCGAGACAAAGGAGGATGTGCCTGAGGAAGCTCCAACTAACATTGTCAAAAGCCTTCTCGAAGTTCGCCTTGGCTCCCACACAGTCGATCTGCTTGCTGGCTCCCCAACTGACAAGCTCGCTTGCAGTGACGAACGAGTCAAGGATGAATTTGCCTTTGATGAAGGCACACTGGGCCGGGGAAATGATCTTGTCCAGCTGGGTAAGAAGTCTGTTAGTGATCACCTTAGAGATAATCTTCTGGACGCAGTTGAGCAGGCTGATTGGTCGAAAGTCATTTGCCGAGCACGCCCCTTCGGTTTTGGGGATCAGACAGATATGCGTGTAGTCGATAGGTCCCGTATTCAGGGATCCTTCAAACAGATCGTCGAAAATCCTGGTTAAGTCGCCCTTGATGACGTCCCAGAACTTCTGATAGAAGGCCATACTGAACCCGTCCGGCCCTGGCGCCTTGTCTCCTGACATCTGGAACGTTGCTCTTTTAATTTCATCGACGGTGAAAGGGGAGGTGAGGTTTGTTACGGCATTTTGGTATTGGCATATTTCGTGAGTCAAGTCAGTGAGTTGAGTCGGAGTCTTAAAGGGATCAAATTGTCAATCAGCATTCAAAGACTTAGAGAAGATTCAACAAGAGCTCAAGTTGACACTCAGTGTCTTGAGTCTTGAAGATTGAAGTTGAAGAATTGTGGATCAGTTACATCAATCTCAAGAAGAAAGTATTCAAGAGGATCAGGTATGTTTAACTAAATAATTGTGGTGATCCGAATACTTTCTTATAGTGTAGAAACACTTGGATGAACTTTTAATTGCATAATAATCAAAAACTGGTGTTCGGACTTGTTCAGGATCCGGATCAGAGCCAACGATCCGGATCCCGAAGGTTGTTGCTTCATACAAGACTTCGATCCGGATCCTTGCAATTTCCGATCCGGATCCCGAATGTTAAGTTTTCTGATTTGTATGAACGATCCGGATCGGGCAATGCGATCCGGATCCCGAACCCTTGGTTTTCTGGAATCGTCAATCTCGTTACGACGATCCGGATAGCAGTAAATCCGATCCGGATCGCCGTCCTGAAAATTTCCAGATAAGGCAAGTTTTTGATTCTTATCTCTTTCCAAAGGTTTCTAAACTATAAATAGACACTTAGGGTTTCTCAAAAACGTGGGAGCTACGGCCGATCAATTTATAAAACACTTGAGAGCAACCCTAGAGGCTAGGTTTTTATCGTTCCTCTTTATAGCCTCTTTTAGGTCAATTCGATGGTTCTTTCAAGAACATATCTTTTGTCGAATTGATCTAATCTTTGCTTAGAGATTTCTTCTACGGTTCCTCAATGAGAATCTAAGCAAAGGATCACCATCGAAGTCAATATTCTTATCGACTGAGTTTGCGTCGTGGATTCGACGTGGCATCGTGGATTCGGTGTGCTAAAGGCGTTTCGTGGATTCGAAGCGTGCGTTCGTGGATTCGAACGTGAGCAGTGGACGGGCAAAACGGTGGAGCGCGAGGTCCAAGAAATTGAAGGAGGGGTTAAATCCGTGGAGACGGTAATCACCTTGTTATTCTTCTTTTCTTAGGGATTGTTATTGCGTGGATATCCAACCGGTCAGCGCAAGGTCCGAAGAAGCTGAAGGAGGGGTTTGAGTCCGTGGAGTCGGTAATCACCTTGTTATTCTTCTATTCTTATTGGATTGTTATTGCGTGTTGGTCCCGTGGTTTTTCTCCTGGATTGGAGTTTCCACGTAAATCTTAGTGTGCTGTTTTTATTTTCCGCATTGGTTTTTATTTTGCACTGAGATTGAGTTTTTAAGTATTACACCTATTCACACCCCCTCTAGTTGTTTGATAGTACCTATTTAGATCCTTTGGGATTCATAACTCTACAATTGGTATCAGAGAGGGTTTTAGGTTTATCTATCATGTTGGGTGAAAGTGGTAATATTTATAGACCTCCTCTTTTTGATGGGACTAATTATGCTTATTGGAAAGTGCGGATGAGAGCTTTTCTCATCGCAATTGATGAGCGGGTATGGCAATCCGTGGAATACGGTTGGGTGCATCCTGTTGAGGAAGTAGGAAATTCTACTACCCCAAAACCTCGCTCTAGATGGTCCAAAGAGGATTTTGAAAGATCTTCTTACAATGGGAAAGGTATGAACGCTTTATTTAATTCTCTTTCCTCGACTGAGTTCACACGAATTTCCGCGTGTGAAACCGCAAAGGAAATTTGGGATATTCTCAAAATTACACATGAGGGTACTAATCTTGTAAAAATTCAAAAGCTCCAGATGCTTACAAGTCAATTTGACTCTATTCATATGGAAGAGCATGAATTGTTTACAGATTATTACACTAGACTTCAAGATGTAATAAATACATGTGCTAATTTAGGAGAAAAGATCCCGGAGTCGAAAATTGTAAGAAAGATACTTCGGACTCTTCCGGAACGGTTTAGGGCAAAGGTAACCGCCATTGAAACCGTTAGTCATCCGGATGAGATGAGTATAGAGGAATTAGTAGGTGCTTTGCAAACTTATGAAATGACTTTTCCTACTAATCAAGTTTCTTCCAAGTCTTCTTCTAAGCTTACAGGTATTGCATTCAAATCAACAAAGGAAGAAGATAGCGAATCAAGTTCCGACGATGAAATCTCTTTTGCCGATTTTGAAGAACAATTGGCGCGGATAGTAAAGAAATTTCGTCGGAAGTTTTGGAAGAATCGAACCGATAGATCTTCATCCACGAAACCTTCTAAAGGATCATCGGGTTCTAAATCCTCTAACCTCAAAAGCTTTGCAAAACCTTCTAAAGAAAAAGAAAAAGATGATTTCGAAGGGGAAATCCAATGTTGTCGATGCAAAGGCTACGGCCATTTCTCAATGGATTGTCCTTCTAAGAAATCATATAAAAAGAAGGCTTTGCAAGCGAAAACTTGGGACGATTCTAGTTCTAATGAATCAACCTCAAGTAAAGAGGAAAAAGGAAAAATCGTTGCTTCTCATGCCTCTCATTTTCCCTCTTCTAATAATTGTTTATCATCTTTAGTCACTGACTCTACTCCTTTGATTTTGTATGAAACATCAACAATCGGCAGAGAGTCATCAAGTGAGGGGGAGTCGGACGAGGAAGAACTCGTTGAGGCATATCAACAACTTCTTGCGGAATCTAAGAAGATGGCCAAACATATCAAGAAGTTGAGGAAGCAACGACTTGAAAATCAAGACGAGAATCATGCTTTAAAGATCAAACTTCATGATCTCGAGGAGGAACGAGAGCTTTTATTGGATAATAATAAAATCCTCCAAGAAAAGATAAATCAATCGGAAACGGTCGTTAATTCCCATATTAACAAGATTGATTTTCTTGAAAAGCAGTTTGAGGAAATTCATGTCACCAATCAAGCATTGACCAAGCAAGTTCGTCAACTTAAATCCGACATACAAAGGATTTCAACCGGTTCCAAGAAACTTGAATGTATGTCCGGATTAGGTCAAACAAGCAAGGTTGGTTTGGGATTCAAAAAGAACCAAACTGTGAAGGCTTCAAGTTCCACAACTAAATTGAAAGGAAGAACTTGTCACCTATGTGGACTTGAAGGACATTTGGTGAAGAATTGCCCGAAAAAGAGAAAGAAGAGTCCTTCGGCAACTTCATCTACGGAGCGAACTCAACGGAATCAAAAGACACATCAAGTCAAAGGAGTTCACTCAACCCACCAAAGGTCCGAGCCACAACATCAATCATTCAAGTGGATCACTGCGAGGCAAAGACCTAAGGTGGATCAACAGTCAAAGCGGACAACCCCCGGCCACAACAAATCAAGACAACCCAAAATCCAGCGATTTTGGATTCGGAAAGGTGATATCTTTCCTTGTCTTAAGTTCTAAATAGCTTATGACTGTATGTAATGCTTTGATTAGTTTTCCTTTCATATTTTTCTTAATCTTTGCATTACATGTTTTTCAATGCTCTTCGTTTTTATGTTTTGTTTCTTTTAAGACAAAAGGTTTTTTAACGAACAAGTGCATTGAATGAAAAGGGTTTTCACTTTCAATCACTCCAATTTAATTTTATTTGAATTATCAACTTTACTCCCTAATCATAAATCTTGAAGATACTTCATTATAGGAGTTTTTGATATTATAAGCATCAAATTTTAGAAATCATGTGTGATCTTTAGATGCTTAATCTATCTCGGTTGTGTGAATTCATTGTGATAAACGTGAGACAACCGATAGGCTAAAATTTGGGATTTAATTCTTTCACGTAAGAGATTGCATTCTTACAAGGGTATTGAAATGATTTGCAAAAGATGTGGAAAGAGTTACATCCGAAAGGAGTGTGAAAACTACCACCACATGTTGGAAAGAGCTGCCACCCCGGTCGTCCGGTCTGTGTGTGAAGCTACCACATGTTTTGATGCTTGAAAAATATTTTCTTGAAATTTTTAGTTGAAGCATTTGGAGATTTATATGCAAAGCTCTTATATTTTGAATAATCTCCTGGTTGGTATAAGGTGGGATAGTTGAAAGATGCTCAAAGAGCCACCCTTAGGTATTTTAGTGCTTATCTCAAATTTGAAAGGGTAAGAAATCAAATTGATGTCATTTGGAAATCTCTGTAAGTCATCTTTGTACATCCGTTACATCTTGATAGACTTTGGATCTCAAGATTATTTTTGATGACTTGTGTTTGATGAATATAACATGAAAAACGGTTTATAATGTTTTACCTTTATTTTTCATGATTTTGGAGTAAATCTTTTTAATTTTGTAAAATTAATTGGATTGAATAACATCTGTGTGAATTCCCTGTTTAAAGCACTTAAATTGATTTCTTGATGGAATACAAATCGGTATTTGAAAAGATTCTAAAATCTGGATTTGTTTCAAGAAATTATTTGATTTTTGCTTTCTGGTACAGGTATGGAATCTGCATTTTTGTTATATACCAGAACTGAGCTTTTATCTCTCTTTCTCTATGAACTAATATTGTTAGTGATTTCCTTTTGTCTAGTATGTTCACTGTTTGACAATTTGTGACAAAAAGGGGGAGAAGAGAAATGACGGAGATGAGATCATCAAGAGAGGATAAACGAAACAAAAATGGAAAAATGGGGGAGAACGGAAAATGATGATCGTATCACAAAGGGGGAGAACATAGATGCTCAAGATAGGGGGAGACAAAGAAAAAATTGAAAGAGCAGAAAAACAAAAGAACCAAAAGGAAGACGGATCAAATGTAGGATTGTAATTTCTAACGACTAACGTTTGATTTTGTTTCGAGTTTTGTTTTGCAGGAATTACATCACTTTAAGACTCCAAGTCCTAAGTCATAGAGTATGTTCTAGGACTGTTTGGTTCAAATGTAATTTTGTATTTATTGGATCTTTCACGCAAAGAAAATCAATGTTTTGGTGATGACATTGAGTTTCGATTTTTTGGTTTAAGATGAGTGACTTGAGCGCTTTTATGTTTTTTTTTGGGTTTTGTCACGAAATTGCCAAAGGGGGAGATTGTTACGGCATTTTGGTATTGGCATATTTCGTGAGTCAAGTCAGTGAGTTGAGTCGGAGTCTTAAAGGGATCAAATTGTCAATCAGCATTCAAAGACTTAGAGAAGATTCAACAAGAGCTCAAGTTGACACTCAGTGTCTTGAGTCTTGAAGATTGAAGTTGAAGAATTGTGGATCAGTTACATCAATCTCAAGAAGAAAGTATTCAAGAGGATCAGGTATGTTTAACTAAATAATTGTGGTGATCCGAATACTTTCTTATAGTGTAGAAACACTTGGATGAACTTTTAATTGCATAATAATCAAAAACTGGTGTTCGGACTTGTTCAGGATCCGGATCAGAGCCAACGATCCGGATCCCGAAGGTTGTTGCTTCATACAAGACTTCGATCCGGATCCTTGCAATTTCCGATCCGGATCCCGAATGTTAAGTTTTCTGATTTGTATGAACGATCCGGATCGGGCAATGCGATCCGGATCCCGAACCCTTGGTTTTCTGGAATCGTCAATCTCGTTACGACGATCCGGATCGCAGTAAATCCGATCCGGATCGCCGTCCTGAAAATTTCCAGATAAGGCAAGTTTTTGATTCTTATCTCTTTCCAAAGGTTTCTAAACTATAAATAGACACTTAGGGTTTCTCAAAAACGTGGGAGCTACGGCCGATCAATTTATAAAACACTTGAGAGCAACCCTAGAGGCTAGGTTTTTATCGTTCCTCTTTATAGCCTCTTTTAGGTCAATTCGATGGTTCTTTCAAGAACATATCTTTTGTCGAATTGATCTAATCTTTGCTTAGATATTTCTTCTACGGTTCCTCAATGAGAATCTAAGCAAAGGATCACCATCGAAGTCAATATTCTTATCGACTGAGTTTGCGTCGTGGATTCGACGTGGCATCGTGGATTCGGTGTGCTAAAGGCGTTTCGTGGATTCGAAGCGTGCGTTCGTGGATTCGAACGTGAGCAGTGGACGGGCAAAACGGTGGAGCGCGAGGTCCAAGAAATTGAAGGAGGGGTTAAATCCGTGGAGACGGTAATCACCTTGTTATTCTTCTTTTCTTAGGGATTGTTATTGCGTGGATATCCAACCGGTCAGCGCAAGGTCCGAAGAAGCTGAAGGAGGGGTTTGAGTCCGTGGAGTCGGTAATCACCTTGTTATTCTTCTATTCTTATTGGATTGTTATTGCGTGTTGGTCCCGTGGTTTTTCTCCTGGATTGGAGTTTCCACGTAAATCTTGGTGTGCTGTTTTTATTTTCCGCATTGGTTTTTATTTTGCACTGAGATTGAGTTTTTAAGTATTACACCTATTCACCCCCCCTCTAGTTGTTTGATAGTACCTATTTAGATCCTTTGGGATTCATAACTCTACATGCCGAGCTCAGCGCGGTGTTGTCAGAGAATAGGTCGCTCCAATCTCCGCACTCGCTGGGGGGAAGGCGATCTGGCGCAAACTGGTTCCTAAATTTATGGTAGAAATAATCGCTTTTGTCGTTTTCCCTATCCAGCGTGATGCCCTCATCCACGACCGTCCCGATCCTATTGGCTCGATGTCTACCGTTAGCCATTGCGTGGAAGAACTTTGTGTTTCCGTCCCCTTCTTTCAGCCAGTGCTGCTTGGATCGGGATCTCCAGAGAATCTCTTCATCCTCGATAATGGTTCTTAGTTGGCTCCGTAGCTCCGTCCTCCGCGCAATCCCGTCGGGGGACAGGCATTGGAGTTCCTCTAGGGAATCGAGCCGTTGAATCTCCTCCGCTGTCGCCTGCTTGGTTTTACGGATGCTGTAGTAGTTGGAGGACCGCCACTCCTTGATGCGCTTGCGACAGTGCCTAAGCTTCGCAGTGAATGTGAGAATGCCCCCCTGCCTCCCTTGCTTGGCTTCGATTTCCTGCCACCAGAATGGAACCAGCGAGATGAAATCGGTCCTGGTAAGCCAGATCTTCTCAAATCTGAAGGGGCAAGGGGTACGGTTCGGCTGACTTTTCAGTAATATGGGGAGTGGTCAGAGATGATCCTGGGGAGCGCCGATACTGAAGAAAGGGGGAAGGCTAGATCCCAATCGGTGGAAATCAGGAAGCGATCCAGTTTGGCAAGAGAAGGCGAGCTCTGCATGTTGGACCAGGTGAAGCGTTGGTTGAGCAGCGGGAGGTCAACCAGCTCCAGCTCGTTGATCATGGAAGGGAACATCGTCATGAGGCGGTTACACCAGGTACGCCCCTGCCTCTCGTCCGGGGAGCGGGTAAGATTAAAGTCCCCGCAGATCGCCCAAGGCCGGTGCAGGAAGGTTTGAGTGCAACCACCTCCCGACAAAACTCGTCCTTACCTACCCAGGACGGTGGGCCATACACGTTGGTAAGATAGAAGGAGGAGCCGCAAGTGGTACTCAGCAGGCGGAGAGTAACAGAGTGGTCCCGCACAAGGACCTCGGAGCAGGTGAAGTGCTTGGAGCTCCAGCAGGTTGCTAGGCCGCCAGAGGCTCCCGCAGAAGGGATGAAGTGGCATTTGTCAAAGCGGTGCCCCGCAAGGGAGCGGAGGAAGGCGCGCGAGAAGGAACACACTTTGGTTTCTTGAAAGCAGAGTACGGAAACGCTTAGATTAGAAACAACCGATTTCACAACAGCGCGCTTAGATGGATCGTTCAATCCTCTTACATTCCACGAGCATAATTGAAACATAAGGATAACAAAACACCAGGACTCGGGGCCAGAGGAGCCGGCCGATCACAGCGCTGGACCGGCAAATCCCAAGAGCGAGGAGGCGTCCCCTACGCTGAGATTGATGCCAAGCAAGGCAGTTCTGAGGATCAGCATCTCGACATCCGCCGCATCTTCGGAAACGCGAGGTGGGGAGGCGGGAGCGCCATCGCCCAGGAGCAGGGTCTTGCGCGCTATGGCGCGGTCCAGGGCCAACGTGCCAGCCCTCTTCTCAAGTCGAGGGCTCCGCCTGATGGCTAGCGCGGCGGGATGGGAGGGGGACAAGTCCGTACAGATCCCACCCGGCGGCGGGTCATCGGGAAGGCAGCTGGAGCCTAATTCATGCAGTCCCGGGCCAGCGACAACCTGCGGCGGAAGATAGCAGTGACCGAATTCTGGCGAGCCCTCACCGCCGGCAAAAGGCAGCTCCGGCCATAGGGAGAGGGCGCAAGGGTTGGCCGGGGGGGCCAACCGGACGCGCGGTCCGACGGCCAGGGGGGGCCCGGCAGGCGGGCGGGGATGGCAGACGCCCAAGCCGGTGCCCACAGTGGCACGTGCCGCCAGCAGGCTGGGAGGTCGCGAGATGTTTCCAGGCGTGAGGGCCGTGGCGACCGGGGGGGCCCGTCGGTGGGCCACCGGGTCCATACGGTCCCGCGGGTGGGCCGCAGGATCGGGGCGGGCCGCGGGATCGGGGCGGGCCACGGGTTTGGGGCGGGCCGCCCGGGCAGGACGGGCCCGCGAGCGGGCCGCGGGATCGGGTCGGGCACCCGGGTGGGCCACCAGATCGTGGCGGGCCTGCGGGAGATCCGCGAGAGCTGGGCGGACCCGCGGGTGGGCCGCGGGGTCGGGATGGTCCCATAGGTCGGCCACAGGGACCGGACGGGCCCGCGGGTGGGCCACTGGGTCAGGGGGGGCCCGTGGATGGGCCGCAGGACCGGGGCGGACCCGCGGGTGGGCCGCGGGATCAAGGGGAGCCCGCGGGCGGGCCGCGGGCTCTACCGCAGGAAGTGGGCGGACCCGCGGGTGGGCCGCGGGTTCAGTGCGGTCCCGCGGGAGGGCCGCGAGCATGGGGCAGACCCGCGGGTGGGCCGCGGGGGCGGGACTGACCCGCGGCTGGCCCGCAGGGTCAGGTGGGGCCCGCGGATGGGCCGCAGGAGCGGGGCGGACCCGCGGGTGGGCCGCGGGGTCAGCAGGGGCCCGCGGGTGGGCCGCGGGATCAGCCGGGGCCCACGGTTGGGCCGCAGGGACTGGGCGGGCCCGCGGGTGGGCCGCGGGGTCAGGTTGGGCCCGTGGGCGGGCCGCGGGCGCAGGGCAGGCCCGCGGGTGGGCCGCGGGGGCGGGGGGTACCCGCGGTTGAGCCGCGGGGGCGAGCGGCCCCACAGGGTTGCGGAGTGGGCCCGTCTCAGCTCCAATTCGAGAGGGGTGGGGTACAGCCAGTGGAGGCGGGAGGCAGAGAAGGGTCCAAGGCGGCAAACACGGGGCTCGAGGGAGAAGGGGGGAAGGCGCACCGCCAGTTGCAGCACAACGAAAGGGGCGATGACCTCACCCTTTACCTGCCTCCCCGTGCAAGAAATCTCCCAGAAGCCGAGGGCGCAAAGCGAATTCGAAAAGAATCCCGAAAAAGGCAAGGGGCGGGGTCTGAGGGCGATCTGGTGGCTAGCCGCAAGATCGGCTCCCAGTACCATTGGGGACGCGGCCCGAGAACCAGAGGCGGCAGGATGCAGGACCGAAGGGCAAAGCAGGGAGGGAGCCGGGTCAGCGACCGCTGGACCGATGCCTGGCGGGACCCTGGAGCCCGCCGAAACACCCAGGGACTGGCGGTGCTCAAGGGATTGGGTGAGGTGGCGCCTCCCGCCGTGGATCGCTGAAGACTCGTCGGAGTTGCTCGGACCGTCGCGCGTGGCGTCTCTGGAGCCGGAGCTGCCCCCACCGAGACCCACGGCGGCGACCCTCCTGGCGAGCCGAGTCCCGTGGGGATCGGTCTGATCACCGCCCTCGCTGGGCCCTCCCCCCGCGTGCGGCGTGCCGCGGTCATCTCCGCCAAAGGGCAGGGTGCACTCAATCCTCACCGATGAGGAGACTACGCGGTCCCCCATCGAGATGGAGAGCACCTCCGGTATGTCCGGCAGGTCGTCAACCGCCACGAGGCATCGGTACCCCGTTAGATCAACCAGGTTGATGCTGTTCTCCTCCGCCTTGATAAACCGGCCAAAGCACCCGATTATGGCGCTGACCCGGTCCTCCGTCCAGCACTCGAAGGGGAGGTCGCAGATTTTGATCCACGCCTTGTAGGTGAGCCTTGAAGGGGTGGCGCCGTAGTAGGGCTCCCACGGGTAGCATTACAAGCGACAGTGGCGAAGATGGAGCAGTCCGTGGCCGACGACGTCTTCGGGGCGGACCCACTCCGGGAGAAGGACGACGTAGTCGCGCTCGTGGTAACGCGCCGCTTCGAAGTCCGTGGGAAGGCCGCCGAACCGCGCCGCCAGATCAGCGGCAATGGTGCCCCCGGGGAAGACCCCCAGGTTCGATCTCCCAACCACATCCGCCAGGACGGCACGACGCCGCAGATTCTGGCGGATGCGGAAGCCCTCAGTCAGAGGGATGAAGACCTTGAGGACCTCCGGGCGGAAATCGCTTCCTCTTTGCATAGCGGGGTGCGGCCGACGCTTACGGCAGTGGCTGGAGCCTGCTCTGTGACCCGTGCGGAAGCACACCTTACAGCGCACGGGGTCCCGACAGGCGCGGATCAGGTGGTCCCCGGCAAGACACCTAAAGCACCTCTTGGTGTAAACGCCAGGACGAGGAGGGCGGGAGGGCGCCTGGGTTCGAAAAAGGCTCCGAGGATGGGGGGGTGCAAGGGGTGCAGACGTGGGCTGGGGTTGAAGCAGGGCCTCTTTGTAGGAGCGAAGGCGAGGGCCAGTAGGAGACTTGGAGTCTGTCGGTGGTGATGGATGGGAAGGTGGCGTGGGCAGAGGCGGGGTGCGGCTGGTGACAAGACTCGACAAGGAGGGTGAAGGGGGAGGGGAGGGGGGGGGGGGCGCCCTAGGTGGTGGCTCCAAGAAGCTGCAGAGGGGAATCCCCTGTTCGTCAGCCCAGGACACCCCGGGCGTCAGGCGCTGGGTCGCTAGGTGCGGGACTCGGCCCAAGGTGCGGGAATCCATCGCGTCTGCCGTCTTCATCACGTCCACAGTCATCAGCGGGAGGGGGGGAGTAGGCCGAGCGCGGGAATCAACCGTACCACAACGCCGCTGGGGGATCCATCGGCGTCGAGGTCCCCTCAGAGATTTGGGGAAAATCCGAAGCAGGGGGGAGGCGTGTCCGGATGGGTGAGCCCGTGAGGTAGCTCCGCCCCGAAATGTCGAACGCGGCGCTCCAACAGAAGCCCTCCAGGAGGGGGGCAGTGGTCGCGTCCTGCCGGTAGCCCACGGATAGCGACAGAAGGGAAGCTCAGGCACGCGTCCATGGCTTCGTACGCGGGCGTTGTCAAGAGACCGCTCACGCCCACGGCCCCCACGACACACACAGGGGCCCCCGGTCACGTCCTCTCGCCTCCTCCCCCTACCTCTCTGTCCCGATCTCTCGCCGGAGTGCTCCCTCGACCGGCCGGTCTCTCTCCCTCTGTCTCTCTCTCTCTCCCTCTCTGTCTCTCTCTCTCTCTCTCTCTCGCTCTTCCTCTCATCATCCTCCGAAATCAATTAGATCGTCCAAATAAAAAATCAACACTAATAAACTTGACATACTATTCAAATTTTTTAGAAACTGAAATTTATAATTTTTTAACATTATTTGTTTAAGATTCAACTGGTTCTAAACATGAAATCAAAAATGAATAATATTAGATGAATTTGAGACCATTTGTTCACTGTATAAATGTTAGGATTTGATTAGATTTATAATTAAATCTTAATTGAATTAGAATTAATATTTAAATATGTTAGAGATAAATTAATTTAGATTTAAATATTAATTAGAGTATAATTTTAATTCAAGTACATTTTGATATATTTTGAATAGAATTTTATATATATATTTCTAATGTAGAGAGTACGTCTTAAGTCCATGTGACTTTACTTGAGAAAAAGTTGGACATGATTGTATGCATCTAGTACACGCATGCACACACAAGAAAAGTTTTCTTTTAGATTTATAAAAGACGAGAGAATGGTGAGAGAGATTCAGAAAAAGGGCTCAGGTTGAAGCTACTGTATTCTAGAAGAAGAGTTTGTATAAATCTTTTCTCGGTTAATGAATCTTATTTCACCCAAATTCTTTTACTTTTGATTCACTACAACAAAATTAGGCTATAGCGACACTTTTAAGTGTTTCTAAAATCTAAAAAAAGTGTCGTTGATAAAAATACCGACACTTATTGTAAGTGTTGCTATATGTGCCGTCGCTACGGTGTATAGCGACACATTTTTGTAATGTGTCCCAAAAATGTGTCCCTATAACCTAATTTTGGATATAGGTGGAATATAGATGGACACTTATACAAAAGTGTCACAAACATGTGTCCTTATAACCTAATTTTGTTGTAGTGATTTTTTTTTCTTTTTTGTAGTTACGTCGGTTTTAGCTTCTGTTAAGAGAATGGGTTTATAATAAAATTTTGATTTGACGTTTTCGTTGCAGAATTCCAATCATACGGATTGCGAATTCACAAAATCTGATACCGAAAGAAATACCAGATTCCCAACAATGTAAATAATGTCATAATTAAAATATCAAATTTTGACTGGTAGAAAGTTTAAAGAGCTTATTTTGTGTTTGAATGTGTTGATTGCTTATTCATGTAATATCATTGTAAATGACACAAAAACTTTCCAAAGTATTCTAGCTCTACTCTACGATTCACATATTAATATTTAATAGCTTATTAATCCACAAATTCATATTTAATAGCTCTAATAATATTAGTAAGTTTTAAATATAGAAACTTTCTATAAATATCTATTTTTCTATTTTATCTTCATGTCTTTTAAAAAATTTTATTTTGCTCTTCTAAATTTTAGAGTTATAACACTTATAATTCTATCATTATTTCATACATAAATCGTATGATGCAGCCGAAAAATAAATTAAAATAACTATTAAATTCTTAAAAATAATAAAAATATATAAAAAATTTTATATTTTCTCTCAACGTAAATAACTTATGCGATAGATTCCCGACTATTAACTAACTAACATGCCCTTTTTTTCGTCATTTCTAAGAATAAAATGCGAATATTAGAGTAACGATAACATAATAATACTGAGTTAATTAATTAAGGAAAAATGCTACTTGTACATCCGTAAGGGGTGTACATCTCATACCCCCACCCATCTAAGGGTGGGGGTGTGATGAGTGGTCACTTGATGTGACCCGTAAAAAACATCGACACTATTAAAGGGGTTGAGGTGTAGGATGTACACTCCTTCTGGGTATACATGTAACATTACTCTTAATTAAGTGCTATAACTTTAAATTCAAAAAAAAATAAAATAAAAATTTTAAAATGATACAATTGTAAAATATAAAAGTAAATATTAATTTATATAAAAAAAAACAAAAAAATTTGTATTCTAATATATTATTAATAATAAATACATACATTATTAAATTATGTTACTATGCATTGATTGAAACTGCCCACATTCATTTAATTTAATATGATGTAAACTATCTAATCATATCATCCCTACCAACTCCTCAAGGAAGTGCTCTAAACATGGAATAGAAAATTAGTATTTGTGATGCTAAAGTCCATGGAGGAAGTGGTCATGGTTGGTTGCTTGTGGAATAAACATTTATTAGTGTGAGACCATTTCAAAACCCTAAATAATTTTTCAATGTGAGAATATTTCTACTCCTTCTTATTGTACTTTGAGCTGCCATCCAAACATACATACAAAAAGTCTCCCTCCTCCTACACACAAAGACAGAAGGATGACTATTGCTTCCTCTTCCCCTTTGATAGCTCATTATAACCAAATTATGATAATACTAATAATAATGGTTACACCGAGTGCATATGTATATTCGTGCACCATCACTACAATAAAATTATGGCAATTTTTTATATGCCTCTAAAAATTTTCCTGTTTTTAAATTTACCCCTCTTAGAAGATTAATATTAAAACTATCTTTCTTACGTTCCAACTTCTTTCTAAAATATCCTTGAAGTTAAACTCTGTTAGTGTACCGTTTGGAGCTGCCGTTATCTGTGTAAAATTATCATTTTGCCCTTTCAAATATACCCTTCTACCATAACCAACTTTTCTTATGTACCGTTAAAATTTTCAATAGTTTTGATAGATAGGAACAAAATAGGTATATCTGATAGTTTTCAACTCCGATTATTATTTAACTCTAGTTTAACCCTAGTTAACTTAACAAAGGAAAACGGTAGATATATTTTTAATAACGGTGGAACGTATGAAAGAAATATTGGAAAGAAAAAAATAAAAGGGATAAATCATATATTTCTTCAGATTTTAGGGGTACACAAGTAATTATCTCATAAAATTAAATCATAGGGATATATTTTTATAATACTTTTGTTCAAATATCCTATCTATATTCTATATATATTCAAAATTAAATTATAGGGGCATATTTTTGGAACATATTAATCCTAGCGAATGCACATATAGCGACACTAATAATAAGCGTCGGTATGATATTTTTTTTCAGATTTTAGAAACACTTAAAATAATATGTCGCTATACACCCTAGCGACTGCACATATAGCGGCACTAATAATAAGTGTCGGTATTTTTGCTAGCAATATTTTATTTTTGATTTTAGAAATATTTAAAAGTATCGTTATAATATAATTTTGTTGTAGTGCACTATCCAGTTAATTTATTTATTTTTTCATTTCCTCTCAGATTTTAATCCAAATATGTTCTCTCTTAAATGAATGGTGGAATCACTCTGTGCTGTGTTGCATGTAATGTCGTGAATAAAAAAGATTAAAATGAAAGATATGATAGAGAGTTGATGGGTCCCTGGTGCACAAATATGGCGGTGCACCCGGTGCATGCAATAATTTCTCTAATAGCACTAATTACCACCTCTCTAGAGGAATCTCCCCCTCTGACTAAATCAGAGTGGATCACATATTTAATTGAAAATTTTAAAACTAAATCACAAATAATTCCTACAAATATCATTATTTATATTTTACAACCCTCAATGACCAAAAATTTATAGATATATAGCATTCTAAATTTATGAGATGTTAGTACTTTGATCCTTACAAATGAAAAGTACATGCAATTCCCGATTCATTTAGTTGTCTTCGAAAAGCTTAAAATATCAAAATATTTATAATATTTATATTTGACACTTTTTTTTTTTTTTCTATGACCTTTTATTTGTAAAATTATATAAAATAAAATTATTGTACTATATCTGAATTTGAAAATTTTTAGTAAATCTATTATGTAAATTTAAATTAAATGAGAAAAAATTAATTATATTAGGAACTGATATGATTCGAATTCAGAATCCCCTATTTTAACACTGTATAAAATTATATAAAATAATCGCTATATTTTAAAAACTTAAGTCAGTAGGGAGTGAGATTCTTATAATTTTATATTTAAATTTGTTGTGATGCTTCTATCTCTTAAAAAATTGAAATTATTAGAATAATAATATTTTAATAACTCTTTTATTATTCAACAATACCCAAGATGGCCACCTATACATTTTAGCTTTATTTTAATTTAGAAAATAACACCATCAACAAACCCCAATAAAGAATCCCTGGGGAGGCTTCTTTGAAGCTCCTTCCTATGGTGGTTTTGGTTCCTTTAAGGTGCAAACTCTAAAGAGAGAGAGAGAGAAAGAGAAAGTAGAGATAATAGAGAGAGAAAGAGAAGGGTAGAGAGATAGAGAGAGAGAGAGAGAGAGGGAGAGAGAGAGAGAGAGAGATGGTGGTGGTGAAAACCATGAGCAGGGCTTTATCTCAGAGCCATGTTGGCTTTGCTCTGTTTGGGTTCTTCTTAGTCATTCTCACATATTTCACAGTTTTTGAACAGTTCTCAACTAAGCCCCCTAATGGTAAATCAAGTCTCTCTCTCTCTCTATCTCTCTTTCTAAGATTTGTTATGTGCAATCATAGTGTGATTGTAATTCCTTAACAACCACACCTATAAATCACTCAAAAAAAAAAAAAAAAAAAAAAAAAGAGAGAGAGAGAGAGAGAGAGAGGAAAAATATGTAGTGTTCATTGAATTCTTTGTAATTGTTGGTTCTTCTACTTGTTCTATAATTTTGATGTATTTATGCAGCACTTTTGCGAACTTCGCCGGCATTTTCGGTGCAAACGAATCCACAGGAGCAGGAAACAGATGCTCTGAAGAAGGATGCTGATGAGAGTAATCTGCAGGAGACACCAACACCTGCTGTGAATTTTCATGAAAAAGTGGACAATAAGGAGACAGGTACTAATAATAATAATAATAATAATAATATGTTTAAATCTCGCTTTAATTGTAATCCTAAATGATTAAAATTGTGTTTGGTTTGTAACTTTTTGTGCTGCTAATTCTGTTTTAGAGAATGAAAGAAGAGTAGAAGATCACGAGAACCACAAAGATTCCGAAGATGCTGAAAAGAAAGATGAAGTTGATCACAAGCAATTCGGTATTGCAATTCTCCTTGTCATAATTTCAATCCAATATTGTTCACTTTCGCGATTTCAATCCAACAGTACTCCCAAATAACTCATCGAAGAAATATGTTATTAGATATAAAAAATTTCTCAATAAACTGAGCGATCCATATCCATATCGACCGCCATGTCACTAAACTGATGCGCAATTTTGGCAATTCACGCAGGCGGAGGAGCAGAGAATCTGCAGCAGCAGCAGCAGCAGCAGCGGAACAAGCCGCTGTGCGATACTGCCGATCCGCGATCGGACATATGCGACATGGAAGGCGACATTCGGACACACGGGATCTCCTCCTCGATCCTGTTTGTCCCTTCGTATTCGGTTTCCAATCAAGAGATCCATGAATGGAAGATCAAACCGTACTCGCGAAAATACATGACTGGGATCAAGGAAGTGAGTGTGAAGCAGCTGAATGGCCCCCAGGAAGGCCCTGCTTGTTCTGTCAGGCAGAACATTCCTGCCGTAGTTTTCTACCTCGGCGGTCACACCGGCAATTACTGGCACGATTTCACTGATGTTATAATTCCGCTGTTCATCGAGGCTCGACAGTTCGACGGAGAGGTCCAATTCCTCATCACCAACATTCAAGGTTGGTGGATTGGCAAGTACAACATGATCCTCAAGCAACTGTCGCGGTACGAGATTATCGATTTGGATAAGGATTTGCAAATTCGATGCTACCCGCGCATGATCGTCGGGATCAGAAGCCACAAAGAGTTCAGCATCGATCCTGCGCGATCCCCTAACGGAGTATCCATGGCCGATTTCCGAAAGTTCCTGAGGGTGACTTACTCTCTGGAGAGGGACTATCCGATCAGACTGAGTAATCAGAATTTCAGCAACAAGAAGCCGAGGCTGCTGCTCGTCGCGAGGGCGCTCAGTCGGAGGTTCACCAACGTGCAGGAGATTGTGCAGTCTGCAGAGAAGCTAGGATTCGATGTCGTGATCATCGACGCCAAGTTCAACGTGAACATCGCAGAATTCGCGAAGATCGTCAACTCGGGAGATGTCATGGTTGGTGTTCACGGTGCAGGCTTGACGAACTGCGTTTTTCTGCCGACGAACGCGGTTCTGATCCAGGTAGTCCCCTACGGGAAGCTCGAGAACATGGCGAGGATCGATTTCGGCGACCCCGCGATCGACATGCAGCTGAATTACATTGAGTACAGCATAAGCGCCGAGGAGAGCACATTGATGGACATGTTTGGAAAGGATCATCCTATCATCAAAGATCCAATGGCAATTCACAACAGTGGGTGGGAGAAGGTTGCAGAATTTTACCTGGGAAAGCAGGAAATAAGGCTTGATGTGAATAGATTTGCGCCAACTCTGCTCAAAGCAATTGATCTCCTCAAAGGATAGACAAGTTCATCAATTTTTTTACCATTTTGGTTTCCATTTTTACTAGCTAATTATAGTTACTATTTTTTTGTTTAGTATGAGGGGTGGGCTACATCAATGCAAGAGTTTCTTATTGTTGTATAGCCATCTCAATAAATTAATATCGGATTAAATTAATTAAGTGCTAATTTTTTTAATTAGCAATAATAATAGTGGTTTTTTTTTTTTTGGCTCGATGAATTCGAGAACAATTTCATGATTGATGTTTTAATTCGGTTGAAATCCAAGTCGAATTATGAGATTTATTTATATTAGTTTTTGGAGCTTTTGCTTATGAGATTTATTTATATTAGTTTTTGGAGCTTTTGCTTATATATCTTGGAAAATTTTTAAATTTGTCATTCAATATCCAAAATGCTCTTCGGATATCCAATTTCATTAGGCCCGTAACAGACAGAACTAGCTATTCTAAGGATAAGTATAAAGTACGGAACTAGTGTAAAAAAATATTTGGAATGGTTTCAAAAATAAAAAATTTTGTGTTTGGTATGAAAATAAGGAATAAGAGAAATAAAGAGTTTTAATTAGGATAAATTATCTTTTTGCCCTCAAACTTTATTACGTAATAATGAGGTGAGAGATGGTGGCTTGGTAGACGTGGAAGGATATTTAAGGAAAAAAGTAAGAGGGTGGTTGGAAAGAGTGAGAACAGTAATTCTTACTACCGATTGATTCCTGATGCGTTTGGAAGAATAAGAGGGATATCCCTTCTATTCCCGCTTCTATACCGAATCCAAACAAAGCCTTAGTATACTTCAGAGAGAATATATATATATATATTTGAGCTCATATATTTTTAAAAGTACCAAGTAATTAGTACGGATAGATTTTTATGATTAGAATGATAGTAAATTCTTTAAGTTAAATTAGTAATTAATAAAATAGAATAATTTAAATAATAAAAATGAGTTAAAAGAGTGAGATTATTTTTTAGAGATAATTGTCTGTGTACCTCTGAAATCTGAAAAAATATCTGATTTATCCCTCTTATTTTTTTTCTTATCAATATACCCTTCATACGTTCCACGTTATTAAAAATACTCCTACTGTTTCCTTTTGTTAAGTTAACTAGGGTTAAACTAAAGTTAAATAATAATCGGAGTTGAAAACTATCAGATATACCTATTTTGTTCCTATCTATCAAAACTATTGAAAATTTTAAGGGTATATAAAAAAAAAAAAAAAAAAGTTGGTTATGATAGAAGGGTATATTTGAAAAGGCAAAATGATAATTTCACATAGATAACGGCAGCTCCAAACGGTACACTAACAGAGTTTAACTATCAGATATACCTATTTTGTTCCTATGTATCAAAACTATTGAAAATTTTAATGATATATAAGAAAAATTTGTTATGGCAGAAGGGTATATTTGAAAGGGCAAAATAGTAATTTCACACAGATAACGGCAGCTTCAAACGGTACACTAACCGAATTTAACTTCAGAGATATTTTAGAAAGAAGTTGGAACGTAAGAAATGTAGTTTTAATATGTAAATCTAAAAAAAATAAAAAATTTAGAAATATATAAAAAATTACCCGTATTTTCTAATTTGAGTAGGCAGTCGTCACCTGACAGGAAGTTAGGCAAACAAACTGGCCGAACCAAAAAAGCTGACAGTTTGTGAGATCATGGCGTCTTAGTTGTTGGCTGCTCCTCTTTATTAATTAATAAAGATTTGCTCCTCTTTACATGTTCATGATTTGGCAAAAGGTTCTTTCACACGACGAACGCCGATGATTATGATTGTGACAACATTAGTTTAATGCACATCGCACGACTTATCAAACACGGTAAAGTGATCGATCTCTTTGCGTAGAAAAAGTTTGGTATGAGATCAAAAAAGAAAGAATACGACTACATGGGCTTAAAAATGCCATTGCCAGAAAATGCACGATACGTGGCATATAGATTAATTTGTACAGCATCGACGAACTCCTAAGAGATACAAAAAAAAAAAAATAATAATAAAAAAAAACAAAAAACAAAACAAAACAAAAAATAAAAAACATTATTCATTCTAAAAAAATTAAATTACAAAAAAATTTATATAATATATCAGTATTTTGTTAGTGAGCCGTTAATTTCTTAGTTAATATATCGAAAATATCCTTCAACCTTTTCTTCTCCCAATTCCTACCCGCGTCGTCGTTGTCGGGAGCCCTCGGCGATCATCGGCGCAGTCGCCGCCCGGACCCAGGCGGGGCCCAAGGCTGGTGGGGCGCCACGTGGCGGCGCCCCACTGCGCGTGGGGAAGCGTGCGCCTGCGTGCTGGCACAGATCAGTGCACGGGGACCTGCCGAGAAGCTTCTCGGCAGGGACGGGGGCGGGGGCGGCGGTGGAGTCGGAGGATAGCATAGCGATATGCACAGAGATAAAAAGTATATTATCGTCATTTTACCTATTCCGTTAACCACGTTGCCCCCTAAAAATAATTACGTAATTACGATGGGGCAAAATGTGGCATTTTTAAAGACACGGGGTAAAGTGAAAAAACGGTATATCATAGAAAATTTTTCTATAATTTAGCTTTCTAAAAAATAATAAATTTTAAAGTTTGAATTTAAACCTTAGTATTTAGAATAGTTATTATATATATAAGATATAAGATGACTAAATTTCTTAATCCGACTATAATATATTGATCGGTGACTAAATTCAAAAAGCTAAGAGAGTTAAACATACTAGAACTAAAATAACTATAGAATGGATGATCCTTAAAAAATAGCGCAGTTTTTCGCGGATTAATAATTATTGTGGATGGAGATTATCTACCCATAAAATCAGTTAAAATTTGTGAGACGAATTTTCTATTATCTGATAGTGGTGGATGTGAGTTTCTTAATCCGATTATAGTATTTTGAGTGGTTACTAGTCCTAATTTAATATTTAAGGACGCTTATTTGTATATTTAATTATGTTTAAAAGCGTCACAATATAGTTTAGCGTCGCATTTGAAAGCGTCGGTTAAAGCGTTGGCAAATGAAGAGTCGCACGTATATACCGACGCTTATACCAAGCTTCGATAAAATATATTTTGATATTTTAAAGTGTCATAATATTTTAAAATCCTGACGCTTTTAAGCGTCGAAAAATTAAAAATAATAATAAAATTTATTATTTAATAAATTAATTTAATATAATAAAAAATTTATATGCCGGTATTTTTTGAAACGTCTGTATTTTTGACGCTTTTTTTCAGCCTGGTCTAAAAAAATATCAAAGTAAGAATATTAGAAATGTACTAGAATTAAAATAATTTTAAAATAAATAATGTTTTGAAAAATTAGGACGTAACAGCTGGACAACGCTTAGAAAAAATTTGGTATAATAATCAAATAAAAAGGCACGACTACGAATGCAGATGTTGCTGATGCGAGTGATGCGGTGCATGTAGATTAGTTCGTGTCGCATGGACAAGCATATAAAAAATACAAAATATATTATCCACACTAAAATACTAATTTCGAAATACTATAAAATGTGGTATAATCAAATAGAAAGGGTGAGGCTACGAGTGCTCCAAAATGCTATTTTTATGAGTTGTTGATACGTTACATCATATATATATATATATATATATATATATATATATATATATATATATATATATATATATATATATATATATATATATATATATATATATATATATATATATATATATATATATAGAGTCAGGCTAGAATACTATCGATAGTATTAAACAATTGGTGCTATCAAATTTTCAGTCGTTGAATGAAAAAATATGCGGTTGGGATTATAGTGGTTCCTTAAGATTTTTACTATTCAACCAACTACCTAGTAAACCTTAGGGAACCACTATCATCTTAACCACACATCCTTTAATTCAACGGCTAAAAACTTAATAGCACCAATGGCTTGGTGAGAGAGAGAGAGCGCGCGCTAGGCTGGAATACTATTAATAGTATCAAGTCATTGGTACTATTAAGTTTTTAATTATTGAATTAAAAAATATGTGACTGAGATAATAGTGGACCTCTTGGATTTAATAGGTGGTTGGAAAAATAGTAAAATTTAACGGATGAAAATAATTAAAAGAATTGATCTAAGGGTAGAAAACTTCGTAGCACCAATAACTTGGTACTATTAATAATATAGTAGTCGAAATATATATATATTGATAGAATATTGATTGAAAAAGATGATCGTCTCTTCTTTACTTCTTATTCAATTTATAGGTACATATACAATGCTCATCTCTTTCCTTTTACAGCCGTGCAATCTAATTAAAGAAATACAATGAATATGGAAATATGCAATTACAATGAATATGGAAACTAATAAACTATACAAATTAAATATGAGCTTTATGTGGTAACAAGCTATATGTGGTAACATCCCCCCTCAAATTGATGCTGGGTGATCAAGAAGCATCAATTTGCCAACGAGAAATTGATGGCGCTGGCGACTGAGAGACTTGGTAAACACATCGGCTAATTGTAAGGATGTGGAAACATGTGGAAGAGAAATGACACGAGTATCCACAGCTTCTCGAATATAATGACAGTCTACTTCAATATGCTTAGTGCGCTCATGGTATACTGGATTAGTGGCAATTTGAATAGCACTTGTGTTATCGGCATGAAGTGGAGTAGGATCATGCTGTGGAAACCCAAGCTCAGTCAACAAACCTCGAAGCCAAATAATCTCAGAGCATGCAGCAGACATAGCGCGATATTCAGACTCCGTGGAAGATTTAGACACACGGTCTTGTTTCTTACTCTTCCATGAGATCAAAGAGTCCCCAAGAAACATGCACCAACCAGTGACAGAGCGACGTGTATTGGGACATCCCGCCCAATCAGCATCACTGAAAGCAATAAGATGCACAGGAGATTTAGCAGGAAAAAATAAACCTTGACAAGGAGAGCCATGAAGATATCGAATGATGCGACGAACAGCTGCCAAGTGTAGATGCCATGGAGAGTGCATAAATTGACTAACTTGCTGTACAGCAAAAGAGATATCAGGCCGAGTAATAATTAGGTAGTTGAGGCTACCCACTAATTGGCGATACAACAAAGGATCAGAAAGTAGCTCCCCCTCATCAGCATAATACTTAACATTCATTTCTAGAGGTGTATCAACAGATGAAGAATCTTGAAGACCAGCCAAAGCAATCAAATCCTGAATATATTTATGTTGATGTAAGAATATGCCCGAAGAATCAGTTTGAACTTCCAAACCTAAGAAATATGTAAGATGACCAAGATCCTTCATATGAAAAGAGTTTTGAAGATATTGCTTAAGCTGAGTAATCAATAAAGAATCTGTCCCAGTGATAACAATATCATCAACATACACCAAAAGAAGAACAACTCCTGTAGTTGATTTTCGAAGAAACAAGGAAGAGTTATATTGGCTTTGGACAAGCTTAAACTGAAGCAAAATAGAGCGAAACTTCTCAAACCACGCTCGAGGAGCTTGTTTTAAGCCATATAATGAACGATTCAATTTGCAAACTTCCATTGTAGAAGAGGAAAACAAACCAGGAGGAGGTGTCATATATATATCTTCATTGAGATCACCATGGAGAAAAGCATTTTTGACATCCAACTGTTGAAGCGGCCAGCCCTGTGAGGCGGCAATAGCAAGAATTGTACGGACCGTAGTCATTTTGGCTACAGGAGCAAATGTTTCATGATAGTTTATCCCATACTCTTGTCGGTTGCCTAAGGCAACCAATCTTGCTTTATAGCGATCGAGGGACCCATCAGAGCGAAGCTTTATTGAATAAACCCATTTACAACCAATGGGCTTAACATGAGGTGGACATTTAACAATGTCCCAAGTCTGATTTTCCTGAAGAGCACGAAATTCCTCCTGCATTGCCCGCTGCCAACACTCATGCTTCACTTGTCACGCCCCGGGGTCGAAACTGCGACCCGGCTCGCCAACAGATCCGCCACCTATGCCAAACCCGCATAGGTGAAGCGTCCTACCTGCAAGAAAAGTACTACAGCTAAACAGATATCAGAGCTATAAATAAACATCTGCTGTATAACTAAATCAATCACTGTACAACTGGAAATAACACAACAATGTCCGTCTCCCAAAAATGATAATCATGCAGAATCCTCATATACAAACTCAGAACTCAACCGGGAGGTATCTCCAATAAATACATCAGTGTACAGGCTCTCAATACATAACAATCCTCACTACAACAGTCTCTCAAAGGAGGAAAATAAAATAACTAATCTACTGAAGCTCTCCTCTGAAGGGGTACCGCTACACTCCAACGACGGGTAGGGAACTAGCTCGCGACTCCCTCGCCTCGGTCAGAAGGATCAGCAACAGGAACAACAGGAACTGGAGTAGAAGTTCCTGTGGGAAAAGACACCACGACGGGTGTGAGAACTACGTCCCAAGTAGTTCTCAGTGGGTGCCGCCAACAAGCCCGACGGTCTGCCCACTAAGTCCACTAGAGGCATAAAGTAACAAAAGCAGTGCTGTAAGGAAAGCTGGGAAAAGTAAACTCTACAGCTACTATGCCTCTATCTAGATGCTCAAAGAGTGGGACAGAAAGAACATGATGCCACAACTAACTCTCATCTCTGATCACTCAATCTGAACTGACTGCCTCCTCGGGTCCAGTCAAGCCTGCGCCAACCTACTGCCGTTACGTCCCTGAGGAGCGGACTTACGTAGGATCTACTGCCGTTACGTCCCGGAGGAGCGGACTTACGTAGGATCTACTGCCGTTACGTCCCGGAGGAGCGGACTTACGTAGGGCGTCCATGACTGCCAACACCAGCACAGCCAGAGGGACAAATGCAACGACAAGTCGCGATAGAAAAGCTCAATCTCACGCCGGTATAACAACCCGGTCTCGCCTACTCCGGAGTGGCACTCGAGGGGAGCGACCCGCTCGAGTAAAAAGTAACCCATCTCAAGTATCTCTGTAAAGTATCTCTGTCAAGCTCAAATGTGGCTCATGCAGGCTATGATCCACGATCAAACAGATCGGTAACTCCAAGCTCAAAGCACAACTCAGTCGGAAAAAGAACCTCGACTCGAACAGGAATAGCCCAACACACTCTCACAGCTATGTCGGAGAACCCTCAACGACTCAATCTGATAAATGCACGACCATGGCTGAGTCGGGAAACCTCCACGACTCGATCTGCCAGAACCCCAAGATCCTCAAGGCTAAGTGGGAGAACCACCTCCACCACTAAATCAGAGAAACAACCTCTAGATCACACTCTGCCAACTCATGGCACCAAGTCGCATCCACTGCGAGAAACTGTCTCAACAGGCCAAACAGGCCAAACGTCGCATCTACTGCGAACAACTGCCTCAACAGGCCGACATCGCATCCACTGCGAACAGCTGACTCAACAGGCCAAACAGGCCGAACATCTCAACCACTGACCCAATGAAGGGTCCGGGAACACCGAAAGACTAGAACCTACAACCCAAATCAAACAAGAACAGGCTCTAGGCATAGCCTCTCGTTGTTCTCGTCCCAAGAAAAGGCAGACCTTAGAACCCAGACCACTCGAATCATCTCGGTGGTTAATTTATAGGAAAAACCGTGACATTTCTTACTGAAGCCATCTGATCTGTAAGAAATCCATATTAATGATTTTTAGTTCTGCTTAGGAAAACAGTTGAAACCAAGTTTTATATCTAAGCCTCGAAGGGCTAATGCCTTCGTCCAATCAAACAGGAACAGACTCAGGCGACCCTACGATGCTTGGAAGAAAATATTTGGTTGACAAAAATCATATGTGTGTCCAAAAAGGTTCTGGGTTTAAGGTTCTGCTAACACTGATCTACCGCTGCCACTAGCACAGCGACGACAGATAAAACAAGAAAAATAAAACATCTCGGGACCGCCGTCTACCCAAACGGCTCCCGCTACAGATGAACAACCAACTACATCTACCAGACGCCACTCTGCTCCCAAGCACGAGTGTAACATGCATCCCACACTAAGAGATAACTCCTGACCACTCGGCCCACTACCCGGGCGAGGAAGAACACTATGTCCAGGAAAGATAGAAGTGTGGATGTCTAAAGCAGAAATAACCCTAGCCCAAGTGAGGGTTTTCTACCAGTCTGGTTACACATGCAATCATATGACAGGGGTGCTAGGTCAAATTCCAAGATAACAATAATCAACAGCTTGTAGGGAAGGACAATAAATACATGATGATCTATCAACATCAGGAACATCAATTCCTATAATCTAGCATGCTATATAAAACACATCTATAACATGCAAGTCCCTACACAGATAGAATTAATGCACAGTTCATAGGTCGTGAAGACAAGGCCACCCACCTGAAAATGCTGACTGTCCGGAGTTCCACAGCTGAAAATACCCAGAATCACAAATCTCCAACTCCAACGGGTCCAGCAATACCCGCAAACTCTCCTGGGTACAACATACAGTCCAAAGTTACACTTAAACCCCATAAATTACCCAAATCAAACACACTCTGAAATTCAGCCTCAAAGATGTCCATTTTTCACCTGCAGATAAGGCTCCAAAAATTCTGAAATAAATATCACAGCGATCGTCTCGTCGAGACCTTCGAAACGGGTACCTGCACGTTCAATTCCGAGCCCCGTAGGCCGAGTTACAAATTCCACAGTACAGGTGCGCAAACACTCACAACCACACAACTGTAAAACTCTGCACAGTAAAAGGGGAAACAGTATACCTTCGGGCAAGCCTCAGAAAAATCCCAAAAAAATACGATGATAATCCTCGCGACGAGTAGATCCAAAAAGTGTATAGGCTCGTCTCGATCTGATGCTCGAGTGCGGAGATAAAATTCCGGCAAGCCTCCGCTGTCCAGAATTCCACCAGCAAAACAGTGGCTCAGAAATGCCTCGTAAACCGTGCCAAGAACTCAGAATCAATCAAGGTGATCAACACGGAAATCGAAGGCGTACCTCTCGTGATTCCAACGCCGCAGAAATCGTCCAAAAATACTGACGGAGTAGCTCTGTGGACCTCTCAGATCAAACTGCGACGATAACGGGCCTCCGATGAAAGATCGCCACACTGCGCTCCGATGCCGAAGTCGTCGACGCCGCGGCTTCCAAAAAAATCCGGGCCTCTGCCAGAAGATGCGCAGCACAAAGTTCTACAACTTTCCTAAAGGGGCCATAGGCAGGGGAGCTCGGGAAAGGGGGCAAAAAGCCTCAGCCAACTGCCTATTTAAAGGCCCAGCCCGAAAAATCCAGATTTTGGACTTTTGGCCCAAAGTTCGGGCGCCCGGGGTATTCGGGCTGCTACAGTAACGGGCCCGGCCCTTTACTGTGCGCGCCCGAATCCCTCACGGGCCGCCACGTGGCCCAGACGCGCTCCCCGCGCCTGGCGCACGTGCGCCCGCGAACCGCGCGACGCCACGTGTCCCGACACGTGGACGTGCGCGGCTGCGCCCGACCAACCACGGGGCGCCACGTGGCGCCCCCACGTCGCCCCCGACCGCGCCCACGCCGCGCCCACGTGCGCGACCGCGCCTCCCGCTGCCGCACGTCGGGCACGCGCCCCGAGGCACCAGCCTCCCGCCGCGTGGACCGCGCGCACCAGAACCCGCCAACCAAAGTCCGCCACGCGTCCGCACCCGGTCCACCGTGCACCCGCGCCACTGCGTGGACCGCGCGTGCTGCGCCGGCCAACCGGAGCTCGCCACGTGGCCCGCGCCCGGTGCACGACTCCCGCGGTGGACCGACCGGCCTCTCCTCGGCCCGCCGCCGCGCTCCGCCGTCCGCCGCCGCCGCCGGCGCAACTCCGGCCGCCGGAACAGTACTCAAGACCTCGAAATCCGTGCCGGGTCATCCGAGCTCCGAAAAATACAAGTAAATAGTCCATTTTGAGCGTTTTCGCGCGCTGAATCCAAATCCGCTGTCCGATTTGCCAAATTCCACTTCTAAAATTTCTCAAAAATTCCCGGGAAAGCAAACTTGATCCGTTTTTCATGCCGAGTCCAAATCTTGGGTCCAATATGCGCGCAAACACCTCTAACACCCAACATGGGTCTCCGGAAGCCGCAGATCCAACAGTAATCCAAACGTGGGAAATCCGGGTCCTCACATCACTGCTTCTGAGTAAGAAGATGGAACCGAAATGGAGGACAAAGCAGCAGAAAATGATGTATGATAAGAGTCATACCGAGGAGGAGGACGAGAAACTCGGGTAGATCGCCTCGGTAAAGGTGGGGCAGGAGCAGATGGCGGATCTGGCTCGGGAAGGGGCTGCAGTGCACGACATCGAGTGTCATCAAAAGTATGAAGAATAGCGACTTCAGGGGATGAGCTAACATGAGTTGGAAAGAAATGTTGATTTTCAAAGAAAACAACATTTCGAGAAACACGAAGTCTCTTTAAAGAAGGATCATAGCAAACAAACCCCTTATGATTAGTACTATATCCCAAAAAAGCACATTTCACAGATTGAGCAGAAAGCTTATGGCGTTCATGAGGAGGCAAATGAACAAAACACACACAACCAAAAGTATGCAAATGTCGATAGGGAGGATGCTGATGATGAAGGCGAAAATAAGGAGAGTCAAGATTAAGAGTTCGAGAAGGCAGTCGATTAATAAGATAAACTGTTGTAGATAATGCTTCTACCCAAAAAATAGGCGGAACAGAAGATTCGAGTAACAATGTCCGAGCCACCTCTAAGAGATGACGGTTCTTTCGTTCGGCTACGTACACCATTTTGTTGAGGCGTATATGGACATGAACGCTGTGACAAAATGCCTTTTTGATTCAGAAAATCATGAACTGCATTAGTCATGTATTCTCCACCAGAATCAGATCGAAGAATCTTAACAGTAGCAGAAAATTGAGTTTCGACATACACTAGGAAGGATTTAAAAGTTAAAAAAACTTCAGATTTAGAACGGAGAAAATAAATCCAAGTAAACCGACTATAGTCATCAATAAATGTTACAAAATATTTATACTGACCATGAGAAATAACAGGTGCAATTCCCCACACATCAGTATGAATAATATCAAAATAATTTTTCGCATGACTACCAGCAATAGGAAATGGAAGCAGTTTACTTTTTCCTAACTTACAAGTAGAACAATCAAAGGAAGCACGAGAAGAACAAAATTTATCTTTATTGCCCAATAAACCAGAAGTCAATAAATAAGACAAAATATCAGAATTGGGGTGTCCCAAACGTTTATGCCACCTTTCACTTTTATTGATAATAGTAGAAGAAGTCAAAGCAACATGATTAGGAATGGAAAGTTTGAGTGGAAACAGTCGTCCTACTTTAGGCCCCTTCGCAATCACCGTCCCCGACACCTGATCCTGCACACAACAACCACCACGAGAAAAATGTACATCATAGTTATTTTCTACTAATTGTCCAACTGATAGAAGATTATTAGAGAGTCCAGGTGATACAAAAGCATTGTTGAGAGTTGGAGTAATATCTCCTACAGCAGTAATAGGTAAGGTGTGTCCATTAGCAACCTGGACATGTTCTGAACCACAATATGCGCGGACATTTTTAAGCAAAGCCACCGAGCCAGTCATATGATTTGATGCGGCAGAATCAATAAGCCAAGATTTAGATGGAGAATTACCATTACCGTGAAGTCCTAGAGCTGAAAAAGCCGAAATAATCATTTGTTGCACCATTTCAGGAGTGAGGACTGTTTGCTCAGCATTGTGATTGACTGCTGTTGAGGTTCCAGCTGGAATTTGACCTGTAAAAAGATTAGTAGTAGAAGCTTGAAATGCAGTCTGGCGATTTTGGGGCCGAATTGAACAATCTTTGATGATATGTCCAGGCTTTTTACAGTAATTGCAAAATTTCTTAGCACAGTTTGCAGCAATGTGACCATAAATCTTGCAACTAAAGCACTGAACTTTACTCATATCCCTGCCTTTGCCTTTTCCTTGAGCCACAAATGCCATAGGTGTTGTAGTCAACCTTTCTTGTTCCAGAGTGGCTTGGGTAAAAAGACGTTGTTCTTCACGAAGTAATTCACCAAAACATATATCCAATGAAGGAGGAGGATGACGACTCATCAGATTAGAACGAACGTTCTCAAAATCTGATCGCAATTTCATCAAAAATTGATCGCGCTTGCTAACCTCATAAACAGCCATTACATCATGGAGAGAATCTTTCGACACGGTAACACAAATAATATCAGAAAATTCAATCCATAATTGTTGAAAACCGGAAAAATAATCTTGAATAGATAATCCTCCCTGAGTGTAATTTGCAATCTCGCACTCCAATTGAAACCTTCTTGCAGAATGTGTTTGATTGTAAACTTTTTTTAAATATGCCCACATGTCTTTAGCAGTTTTATATGGACGTAAATTAAGAATAATTTGAGAATCACATGACCCAATAATCCAAGACATCACCCTAGCATCTTTGACTTTCCATTGAGACAATTGTGTGGCATCCGTAGGAGCTGGAACAGTGCCATCAATATGTCCCCATAACTCCTTTCCAGTGACAAACAATTGAAATTGAAACTCCCATGCGGTATAATTTTTTCCGGTAAACTTAACACAAAATTCATGAGTGCTACTCGCCATTGCAAAGAAATAAGAATAGTTCGCACCAAGAAAAAAAATCACCAAAAAAAGCTGAAATTTTACCGAAATCGTGAGCTACCTTCCACGCCAAATTCCAAAACGTAAAGGTACTGCACCCTTGCACAGATCCGCCACCACTTCGCTGCGGCTCACTGTTTGTTTCAGAATCTCTGATCCAAAGAGAGTAGCAGAACAATCCAAACAAACCAAAAAAAAACTTCTAAAACCAGGGCTCCGATACCATGATAGAATATTGATTGAAAAAGATGATCGTCTCTTCTTTACTTCTTATTCAATTTATAGGTACATATACAATGCTCATCTCTTTCCTTTTACAGCCGTGCAATCTAATTAAAGAAATATAATGAATATGGAAATATGCAATTACAATGAATATAGAAACTAATAAACTATACAAATTAAATATGAGCTTTATGTGGTAACAAGCTATATATGGTATATATATATATATATCGCCTGGAATACTATCGATAGTTTTAAATAATTAGTGCTATCAAATTTTCAATCTTTGAATGAAAAAATGTGCGACTAAGTTTATAGTGGTCTCCGAAAATTTTTACTATTCAATCAACCACCCAGTAAACCCTAGGGCTGCGTTTGGTTCGGGGTTAAGGCAATTCCCGCTAAACCGGGGATAGGTATAAAGTTGGGAATTGGAGCTTAATCTCGTTTGGGAATGAGAATGTGGGAATAGGAGGGATAAAGAGGATAAGAAGGGTAAATTACCTTTTTGCCCCCAAGAGTTAATAAGGAGAGAGGAGAGAGAATGGTAAAAAAAAAAAGTAAAAGGAAAAGTAAAGTAAAAGTAAAAGTAAAGGAAAAAGGGTAGAATGGTAAAAAAAAAAGTAAAAAGTAGAGTAAAATATTAAGGTGGGTTTTGTTAATCCCGCTATTCTCGCTATTCTGGGTTAAGCAATACCAGATGATTTCAGGTGCGTTTGGCAGAATAAGGGGGATAAACCCGCTATTCCCGTTCCCGTTCTCGAAACAAACGGGGCCCTAGGACCACTATCATCCCAACTACACATTTTTTAATTTAAAAATTTAAAAATTAGTAGCACTGATTACTTGATGCTATCGATAGTATTCCAGTCTAATCATATATATATATGCTTATATATTTTTAAAAGCACAAGCACAATTATATTTGTAAATTTTTTACCATTAGATTTGTATTGAGATTTGTGCTATTATACTTTCTCTTTTTTTAGTTAACTTTACAATGATAGAAATTTCAATACAAATTTAATAGTAAAAAATTTTGAAGCATAGTTAGGCTTGTATTTTTAAAAGTATATAAGTTCTTCTCTATCTCTTTATATATATAATTAGACTGAAATACTATCGATAGTACCAAACTATTGGTGTTATCAATTTTTTAGCCATTGGATTAAGAATGTACGGATGATAGAGATCCCCTTGAATTTAGTGTGTGATTGATTGAATAGTAAAAATTTTAAGAGACCACTATAATCTCAATCGCACATCTTTTCATCTAAGAACTGATTCACTTTAATTAAAATTAAAGAACATCATTATTAGCCATTAACAATTTTTTTTTGTATCATTTAAGTTTGTCATTTGTCAATTATAGCTCTAAAAAGACAAAAGTGAAAATCTATATTTAAAATTAAATAATAATAACATATGTAATTTTCTATGAGCTCAGAACTAGAAATTAATTTTTTTTTGATATAATTATATTTATTAATTTTAATTTCTAAATATATATATGCTAATGAGTTTATGAATTGAAAATTAACATCATAATAAAATATTTTAAATTTAATTTGAAAATCTTCTCAAAATAATAATTAATAAAATAATATTGAATTCAAGTATCAAATTCTATTTCATTAAAATAATATTTTAAAATTATAATTTTTAAAATTTTAAATTTAATTTTAAAGTATTTGTGCGTTGCACGGTTTACTTGCTATTGTACTTAGATTAATTTGTGCAGTGTATACTAGTGCATAAAAAACATTCAAAAAGTGTTTTCCATACAAAAAAAAATAAAAAATAAAAATAAAACTTTTTAGAAATAAAATTTTATATTTTTTTAATTTTATTTATTTAGTAAAAAAACAGTTTTAAAATAAACGACTGATAATAAAAATATAATAAAAATAATAAAAAAAATTAAAATTTTAAATTAGAAGTATTGATTTTGCTCTTGATGGTAAGTAAGTTTTTTTATTAAAATTTTATCTAATTTGAATTGTTCTATGCAGGTTAATTTACAAACGTATTATATCGATCATTAAAATGATTATTTTTCAGACGCTTTAATCACTCGACAAAAAAATGTTGAAAAATTAAAAATTTGATTTCTAAATAATTCTAATAATATAAATATCTCCTGATGAAACTAATCATCGAATCCAATGTCTCATTATAAAAAAAATAATTTAAAAATAATAAAATTTCTATACTATAATAAAATTAGATTATATAAACATATTTTTATAACATTTTTGAGCAAGTGCCCTATCTATATTCCATCTATATTCAAAATTAGATCATAAAGATACATTTGTAAGATATATTATAATAATATATCGCTATACACCATAACGACTGTAAATATAGCGACACTAATAATAAGTGTCGATATTTTTATCAACAATATTTTTTTAAAATATTAAAAATACATAAAAAATCTTATTATTATATAATTTTATTATAGTGGTGAGAGAGAGAGAGAGAGAGAGAGAGAGAATTCTAATTCCATAGGTTTCGTTTGGTTCGTGCATAAGAGAAAATTAGTAGTACCAGGGATAAGTATAAAGTTAGGAATAAGTTAGGTATAATGTGAATTTGTATTTGGTTGGGTATTAGATTAGTACCAGATAGAAGAAAAATAGTGCTCGGTAGTGATTGAAAAATAAGAGAAATAGATAGTTGACTTTTGTGTTAAAAGACTAAAATATCCTTTCTTTTTTAGTTTTTTTTTTCAAAATTAAAATTTTAAAATTTATTCAAAATTTAATATTTATTAATTTTAATTTTTATAAAAATTTTAAGTGGGAGCAAAAAAAAAAGTTAATTTTTAAATTTTAAGTAGGAGTAAAAATTTTAATTTTTAAATTTATATAAATTTTAAAAAAATTTTAAAAAATTGTATAAATTTTAAAATTTTAAAATTAATATTATTTTTAAAACAAAAAAATAAAATTTTTAGATTTATTAAAATATAAAATTAAAAAAAAATTAAAATTTATAAAATTTAAAATTTAAAATTTAAATATTTTTTAAAATTTAAAAATTCTAATTAAAAAAAAAAATCAAAAAAGCATAAAAGCAGAAAAAAAAAAAAATAAAAAATAAAAAAATACAACCAAAGTGCCCCTTCCCAAGACCGTCTTGGAAAGTGGTTATAGAATTGGATTGTTTGGAGGAAGGGGGGAATGGGATATCCCCTTATCGGATTGTACCCCGGTACAACCCGATAAGAAGGGAATATTCTATACTCCCCATCCCATTCTTGTTTGGGCATATTTCGTTTTGTACCCAAACCAAACAGGCTCATAGAGAAACCCAAAGCAGTGCCCATAGTTTGTTGCTAAGTCAACAACCCTATTTGGATTTTAATATAAGCAATGCTGTCAATATACTTTATACTTTATACCCTTTTTATTCAAAGCTATTATTTTATTATTTATTATTATTAATTTTTTTATTTTTTATATTTTTATTAAAAATTATTTTTAAGTTTTATAAATTCTATGATGGAGGAGTAAGACTAACCACACACATATATATATATATATATATATATATATATATATATAGAGAGAGAGAGGGAAGAAAAGAAGGGTATCCAACAACCAGAAGAGACAAAAAAAAAAAAAAAAAAAAAAAAAAGAAAAAAAAAAAAAGGTGCTACTTGTTATTAAAAGGAATACATGATTAGGCATCTTCTAAATTTTTTACTTTTGTCTAATCACCCTCCAAATTTTTTTTTAAAATTTTTTTAATGGGTGTTTGGGTAGCATTATTATTATTATTATTATTATTATTATTATTATTTTAAATAATATTATGTACATATTTTATTTAGAGCGTATGATATATATTTCATCTATTTATTATAAAATTATCTTCTGAACTTCTAATATTGGCAACTACCATATCGTTGACGCTAACGATTTAGAGAAATGTAACCTCGTTAGTGCTAACTATTTAGAAATTAAGATGCAACCAATTTACTATGCACTGCATAAATTTACAGCATGCAAGAATCGAATCTGTGATTTCTGTCTCTGATACCAGTTGTCGGATCGTTAGTAATAATCATTAATTTTAAAAACTCGAGCCATTAAATAATATAATCAATTCACTTAAAGTGTACCGACAGAATGTCCACGAATTTTGATTGTGACTCGATCCAGCCAGCCTCCCGCCACTTCGAATATAATTTAATCTAATCTTGCCTCCCGCCATTTTGAATGTAACTCGGCTTAACCTAACCGCCCACCATAAAGTATAAATGTTGATCTCTTTAAGTCAACAATAATTAGTAATATATATATATATATATATATATATATATATATATATAGAGAGAGAGAGAGAGAGAGAGAGAGAGAGAGAGAGAGTCCGACTATTATATTCTTATGAATAAAATTTTTTCGTATTTATAAGTTTCCAGCCTTTGGATGAAGTAATATGCCGTTAGAATTATAGTAGTCTCTTTAAAGAATAAGTCTAATTTACCTTTGATTTTTATTATTTTTTTATAATAGAAAAGATAGGTTTTAATGTGTCTTCAAGCCTCACAAGAAAATATGCAAGACATTTGTTTAAAATGGGTGTTTTGTTTAGCATGAATTATTTGATAAAATTTAGTAACTCTAATAGTCAAAATTACTACTTTAGGTACCTATTTGTGAATCGTCAAAAGTTAAAAAAATATGTATATATATTTTTTATAACGATTCGACCTACTAATAATAATAGGGTTAATTGCATACGGCTTCCTGTAAATATATCGAATAGCAGATATATCCTTACAAAATTTAACTTTTTATATTTATTCATTCAAAAGTCCAATATTATTCATATATATTCCTCCAATTTATTATCGTTATTTCACTGTTTATTTTTTAACAGATTATATGTAAAATGACAGTTTTGTCCTTTTAAAAATGTCCTTTCAAAAAATAATACAAAAATATTTAGAAAGATAAAAAGGTAAATTTACCTCACTAACTAACCAAGATTAAATATTTAACCTATAGTTAACTAGATTTTTCTAACAGAGATATACGGTAGGGATATATATGAATAACGTTGGACTTTTGAAGGAATAAATAAGAAAAGTTGAACTTTGTAGGAATATATCTGCTATTCGATATGTTTACAGAGAGTCGTATGCAATTAACCCATAATAATAGCTCATTGGGTCTAAATAGTGGCCTAAAATACTTAAATCAAATTATTAACACAGTCCAAAATCATCATATTCTGGTATAACCTTCACTTTCGGATGATGATTGACTCCGATACTAAATATAACGATCAGACGCACTAGCAATAATAATTCGTTGGGCTCAAACCATCGTCTCAAAATATTTAAATCCAGTTATTATTACTAGCATCCATAATCTCTTATATATTTAATCATAATTTTAATTATTAGAGAGTCATTTTTTTTTTCCTTATTTTTATGTTATTTTGCACATCCATCATCTTAGTTTCTCACATTCAAATTTCCAAATTTTTTATTTTGCAGCAACTAATTATCACCCTATTCACATTTCACTTTGCAGGGGCCACATATGCTTTATTGAGAGAGAGAGAGAACAAACTCTTAAATTAGCAAATCTTGTGGGGGGGTTTGTGGACCACTAATTCTACTGAATTTTTAATTATAAAAAAAATGTTTTAAATTTTTATTTACAAAATTATATTATATTTATTATTTTTAAAAAATATTAAATTATTATGTATTTTAACAGTATAAAACTAATTTTATAAATAAATTTTTTTAAAATTTATTTTTATAATTATAATGTTTTTTATGCCTATTAATAAAAAAAAAAAAAAAAAAAAAAAAAAAAAAAAAATTCAACCCTTATTTCAATTTTGGTTGGCTGGTCAAATGGGTTTTTAGATTTCTTCTGCAGATTAATTTGCAGTCCAGGGAGGCAAAGACTTTGCTGCAATTATTGACCTACTTGTCATTACATATATACGCCTACAAGTGCCCCTATTTTAATTAGAGAAGTGCTAGGTGTACACCCCAAATGGGGTGTACATCCTACACCCATCCCATCTTGGGATGGGTATTCATCCACTTGTCATATCATGTGACGAGTGAAATTCACCCACCCCTAGGATGAGGTGGGTGTAAGATGTACACCCCATTTGGGGTGTACATCTAGCATTTTCCTTTTAATTTATACCCCAACAAAAGTATCCAATGGGTAGTTTCTTTGCTATCCCATATTGCAATTTAGTCCTTGTACAATTTATTCAAACACTATCACCTGAACTAAAAAATAGAAGTACAGCCGAGCTGGAATGCTATCCGTAACGAATAATAGACTCCGTCGTCGTTCATTTATTTTTAATGATGAAATTTTTAAATCGACGATCGGAATCATTGAATATGATCTAGATTAATAAAAATATCTAAAAAATAAATTTATAATTTTAATAATAAATATTAATTTTTTATTCGTTTAACGGTGTAAAAAAAATTAAATTAATTGAATTTTAGTTAAAAAAGTTTAAACTATTTAAAATAAGATCTATACTCTCGATTTTGATTACAATACTCCTATCATAATTTTTTTAAAGGATATTTATTTTCAGCCATTTATTTTTATGTCAACTTGATGAATAATAAAAAAATATTAAAAAAATATAAAATTTAATTTGTAGATAATTATATTTACCGGTGCAAATCGTCGTTTTGAAAGCTTCATTATCGAAAATAAATTGATTAATATTGGCTATTTATTTATGAGTTAAAATAGGTTGAACCTCCTATCCCGTAACAACAGGCTCAGGAAACTAATAAGTTGAGTTGGGTGAGTCCAATAAATTGAGTAGGGCTACGGCCCACAATAGATCTAACGTTCAGATGGATTGAGTCCAATGAAGACCTGTGAGTATTGTGTCTGCACGCTTTAAGTGAATTGATTGCGTATTTCGAAAATAAATGGGTTAATATTAGCTATTTATTTAGGCTCAGGAGACTAATAAATTGAGTTGGGTGAGCCCAATAAATTGAATAGAGCTACGGTTCATAATAGACCTAACGTTCAGATGGATTGAGTCCAATCGCGACGCCGGCGCCGCCGCCGGGGCGCCCGCCCGCCCGCGGGGGGGCGGAAGGGGCCCGACGGCGGGCCGGCCGTCGTCTCGACGAGGGCGGCTCGACGACCGACCGAGGTCCGGGTCGGGGAAACGAAGTCCCCCTATCAAGAGGTTTTGAATCTCGAAGCCCACCCTAGGCCTCACTAGCGCCACAAGGTGGCAACTTAGCCACACCCGATCACTACCGTGGATCATGACTATGATCAAAGTGGGAAAACCCATCCACTAAAGAAAGACCCGATCTCAACCTGGTGCAAGATAGACAAACCGTGGGAACTCCATCCACAAGAGACCCGATACCCAATCTGATGCATAAGAAATCTCCGGTCTACCGCCCAATGTCCGCCATGTGAGTATTGTGTCTGCATGCTTTAAGTGAATTAATTGCGTATTTCAAACAGCTCGAGCTTTTGTGATTAATAATTAGCGCCAGTGTGACGCCCCCAATAGTCCCACATCGGATGTGGATGGAATTATGATTGGGCTTATATGAGACATGGACACTAATAATAATAACTGGGCTTAAACATTTTGGGCTGTGGTGTGGGCCAACGAGTTATTATTGCTAGTGCACTGGGTCGTTATATTTGGTATCATAGCCAATAACCAGCCGGAAGTGTACGGCGAGTTTCAGCTGAACCTGGGTCTAGATGATAGGGCTAGCGAGACAAGTCTCACATCGCCTGGTGATCTTGGGCTGCTGTGTGTGTGTTTGAGCTGACGAGGACGTCAGACCTAAACGGGGGGTTTGAGCTGACGAGGACGTCAGACCTAAACGGGGGGAGTATGTGACGCCTCGTCAGACCTAAACGGGGGGAGTATGTGACGCCCCAATAGTCTCACATCGGATGTGAATGGAATTATGAACGGGGGGAGTATGTGACGCCCCAATAGTCCCACATCGGATGTGAATGGAATTATGATTGGGCTTATATGAGACATGGACACTAGTAATAATAACTGGGCTTAAATATTTTGGGCTGTGGTTTGGACCCAACGAGTTATTATTGCTAGTGGGTCCAAACGAGTTATTATTGCTAGTGGGCTGGATCGTTATAGTCAGTGATCCGACAGAGATAACGGAGTCTGTTTACTACCGATAATATTCTAGTTTAACTTAGTATAAGTATAATATCATGATAATACAGGGATTATTCTGAATTGTATGACTTGTTATTAGGGGTATAAATGTAAAATTTCCCTCCTAGTTAATAATAGAAGTAGCTGTAGGTTAGGAAAGAACTAGGTGGCCCTCATTTAATTGCCTGGAATGGTGAGCAACGAGGAGGGATTCTTGGAAACAACCAAAAGAGAAAAAGGACCAAATAATAATAATAATAATAATTGTTTATATAATTTTAAAAAAGTTTTATTTTATTAAAAATATTTTTTTAATATTCTATATTTTTTAAATATATTTTTAGAATTTAGTTCTGTTATTAATAAATTGTTCTTCTCGGCTAATGATCGTTGTGAGTAGAATATAGCTCCCCACAAGGTCGGCTAAAGATTAGCGAGATGAGTTTCACATCGCCTGGTGCTTGTGAGTGTCTTTGAGCCTGACGACGACGTCAGGGCATAAAGGGGAGAAGAATATGACACAATCGGAATGTGTATTAGTCCTATATATAAATGATATAATAGGTAATAATTATTTATATAATTCTAAAAAAGTTTTATTTTATTAAAAATATTTTTTTAATATTCTATACTTTTTAAATATATTTTTAGAATTTAGTTCTGTTATTACTAAATTTTTAATTAAGAAGTTATTATTTTGCACTTTCAAATATATTATTTTATAGTCATCAATTTTTTTTTTTTTTAAAATTTTCAAGTTAATGATAAAAAAAATATTTTAATTTTTTTACCTTTTTAATTATATTTTTCTACCATCTTATTAATTTTTTTTTATTTACCCTCAAATTATGGACAATATAGATATTTTAATTTTTTTAAATTCTGATAAAACATTAATTTGGATTTAACTCGAAATAATTTAACGAATATAAATAGTGCAGTTATTTTTGATAAATATTATTTTTGATAAACATAAAATATACGAACAATATATATTGAAGAGTATATATATATATATATATATATATATATATATATAAAGCAATGCTACTGGTATAGTGGTGTGTCACGTTAATTTTTTTAATTTTTACTAAAAAAATATTTAAATTTTTGTAAACTTTAAAATGAGGGGTATAAAATCTACACCCTTTTTTTTTAATATACATATAGAAGTTTTTAAAAAATAAAGAATAATTCTATCCATTGATGAAAACTTCTCCACTGATTACTTTAAAATAATTAGTAAAATTCACTTTACTTCAGAATAAATGAGATGTAAAATATACACTCGATTTTCGAGGTACAAGATGCATTTTCCTTTCAAGAAATAAAAAGATAAATTATATGTTTGGCCCTCAAACTTTGGAGTGTATAATTTTTTATCTTTCAAATTTTAATTTATTATAATTTTTAATTTAGATTGTTTAAACTACTGTAATTTAATTTTATAGTTCAATTAATTTAACTATATACTGATATTTCGATGATGACAGTGATGTGCCATCTTCTTATCACATTTCAGGCTCATTATTATTAATAAATTAAAAAACCTTTTTGCTTATTTACTTTTAACCACTATTCAAAATTTTCAAATTTATTTTAAAATTATCAAATACTCTTGTAAATCTCAAATTCTATTAATAAATCTAATAAAATTAGAAATATTAAAAAAATAAAATAAAAATCGATAAAGACATTTTGATTAACCAGAAATATATTAAATATTTTTAAAAAATTTAAAAGTATATTTATTATTATTATTATTTAATTTTGAGAATCCAAAAGGCAATTTACTCAAAAAAAAAAAAAAAAAAAAAAAAAAAAAAAAAAAAAAAACCCTTATCATGTGGGCCTCTTCACCTCATTTGACATTTGATGCATCATCACTCCACATCACATACATTTTGGAGTTTCTCTTCTCTCAACAGCCATTTCTCAACAACCATTTTCTCTTCCACATGTTGTTCAAAAGAATCAAAACTCTCCCCTTCCACACCTCTCTCTCTCTATCTCTATCTCTCTATCTCTAACCCAAAAGTTCAATAATACACCACCACTGGGACAGCTCAGGCTTCAAAATCAGTGCAAATTCAAAATAACCATAAAAGAATAAGGCAAGTAGGTGTTTGTTTGCTCATCCCTGTTACTTTCCCTTCTTGTTTTCTCTTTTTGGCCTTCTTCTTCTGGGAGCTTCAGATGCTGCAGTTTTACAGCAACAAACTCCATCTTCAATCTGCAGAAAAATAGAATGGCTTCTGCTGCATACAGCAGAAGATTCAAGCTCACTGCAAGGGAGAGGAAACCAGCAAAGCAAGATGCAAAATCAGTGAAGAGTTTCAGCAAAATTGAGCTGAAAAAGATCGGCATTGGATTGGTTTTAGCATGCCTCTTGGGTTTAATCACCTACGCTTCTATGTCGAAGCTCTTCGACAGCGAAGATCTGCTGAATTTGAGTAAGTTTTCTTCGTTTTCTTCTGCTGCAATATGCTTTTTTATTCGTGTGCATTTTATTTGATTGGTTTTGCAGCAAATGCCACTGCAATTTCAGTGACAGATTCGGTTTCTGCAGCTCCGATCGACGAAAGAGGTAATTTTAGAATGCTGCTGAATTTTAAAGATTCAGATGTTCTTAATCGGTGTGTTGTGTAGATGTTGGAATGAAAAATGAAACAATTGAGAGCGAATCGGGCTCTGTCGAAGTGGATGATTTTGTGCAGGAGATGGAGATTTCACCCTCTGCAGAATCTGATTCATCATCTCCTGCAACAGCATCAGGTAATTAATTTCCAAATTCACCTGATTTCGGTGTCTGAAAATTAAGGTTTCAGATTCTGATTCTGGGTTTATATTTGCTTGTAGATGATGATGATATTGCAATTGTGAAGGACTCCTCAAAGATTAACACTTCACAAATAGGTAAAAAAATGCCACTGCATTGTTTGTTTCAAAGAGTAATTTTTCCTATTACCAAATTTGGTGGTGGCATATTTAGTTTACCCCCAAATTAAACCAAAATTGCACAATACTCCCTATAAGTGAGACAATAATTTACCTTCCGAGACTTTGAATTGTTGGCTTAAAGAGGCCAGCATTCTGCCATAGAGCGAAAGGTCAGATTAAACTGAATCACGTTCGAAATGGCGTGAGGCTAGATTGGGGCAAAATCATATTCGAAGCGGCACCAGGCTGGTTGGGTCAAGTCACAATCGAAATTCGTAGGCGCTTTGTCTGTACCAAGGATTTAAGTGCCGCGGCACGGGGTCGTGCCGAAAACTTGCCGGCACGGTGCGTGCCGAGCCGTGCCGATGAGTGCCGGTCACAAAAAATACATGCGTGTTGACACATAATGACATGAAATATTTAATTTCTTTAGCAACAAAATTTTTTAATTGCTTATTATGTATTTTTATCAAATATTTTAAACTTTATTAAAAAAATTACTTAGTAATTTTTTAAAAAAAGAGTTTTGAACTGTGTCATCGGCACGGGAGCTGTATTGTGCCGGTATCTTGTTGGCACGGTACGGCACGGTAGATACGGCCCGTGCCGATGAATACTTAAAACCTTGGTCTGTACGCTTTAAGTGAATTAGTTGTATATTTCTAACAGTTCGATCTTTTGGGATTAATGATTAGCGCCAACGATCCGACATGAAAATTTTGAGAACATATATCATCTGGGGGCTAAAATCCATGTTCTTCTTCTACACTGGGTTTACTCTCACCAACTGTTGCACTTGGAAAAGCGGCCAATTTCGGCATAATTTGAACTTCTGAGTTGGGCCTCTGCATGCAGTTAGATTCAAATGCATCAAATCAATCACTGAATTTAGATTTACATGTAGTTACAACTGCAGTGCACTTGCGATCACGCGTTTACGTACATGTATATTTCCTGCAGTTGAAAATGTTGGAACCATTGAGCCTGAGAGTAAGATCACTTGTGATGATAAGAGCATAGATGAGGGATTTCCGTATGCGAGACCGGTGTACTGCGAAATGACCGGAGATGTTCGAATTAGCCCGAAGAATTCCTCGGTGTTCGTTGTGACGTCGTCAGAAGGGATCGAAGACGAGCGTCGGATCTACCCGTATGCTCGAAACGACGACTATCTCCTCCCCAAAGTCCGCGAAGTGATCCTGAAACCGGTAAATGCCGATCACGAAGCACCGCGCTGCACCGCGAATCATGACGTACCCGCGGTGGTCTTCTCAGTCTCTGGTTACACCGGAAACTTCTTCCACGACGTGGCCGACGTGCTGATCCCTCTCTTCATGACTTCGCGGCAGTTCAAAGGAGAAGTGCAGTTCGTCGTCGCGAACTACGACAAGCAGTACATGCGCAAGTACGAGCCTGTCATGAAGAAGCTCTCGCGCTACGATGCTATCGACTTCGATACCGACGAAAGCGTTCACTGCTTTCGGCGCGCATTCGTAGGGCTGATAAGAGACAGGGACCTGATCATCAGCCACCATCCGACACGCAATCCGAGGGGCTACTCCATGCCGGACTTCACCGAGTTCCTGCGCGGCGCGTTCTCGCTGAGGAGGGGCGCGCCGTCGGTGCTCGGCGAGCAGCACGGGAAGAGACCGCGAATGCTGATAATCGCGAGGACCGGGACGCGGAAGGTGACGAACATACGCCAATTGGCGGCGATGTCGGAGGAGCTGGGATTCGAGGCGATCGTCTCGGAGGCGCTCGGGGACGTGCGGCGGTTCGCGCAGCTGGTGAACTACTGCGACGTGCTTCTGGCAGTTCACGGTGCGGGGCTGACGAACGAAATCTTTCTGCCGCCGGGTGCGGTGGTGATTCAGATAGTCCCCTGGGGGAAGATGGACTGGATGGCCGAAAACTTTTACGGGAAGCCGGCCCGGGGGATGAAGCTGAAGTACCTGGAGTACTACATTGCGAAAGAGGAGAGTAGTTTGACGAGGAAGTATCCGCGGAACCACATTGTGTTCAGGAACCCCATGGCAATCCATGGGCAGGGTTGGAAAGCTTTGAGTCAGGTGATCATGGCACAGGATGTGAAGATCAACTTGAGGAGGTTTAGGCCTACTTTGTTGGAAGCTATTGACCTTCTCCAAGATTAGTAGATCAATCCTTAGAAACTCGATCAAATCAGATGTTCGTGCATCATTCTGACCAGACTGCTAAGTAAAGTTGGTAGAAACAGATTGCATTCTTTGTGCAAAACGCTAGATGTTTAATCTTCTACGGGGGCGCGCTCGTCGGGAAAAGAAGTTACGGTGGCACGGTGACGGTTGTTCTTTTATTGGATTTTAATTTTTTTTTTCTTTATGTAGAAAATTTGTTGTATTCTTTTTTGTGCATAGATCTTTGTTAATTTCTATTTTCTTTGCGCTTTTGAGTTCAGATTGAATCCTCAAGAGCGCGTTTGCGTTAATGTAATTACAAATTGAATTGTAATTCAAGTTTAGTAAGAGTAGAAATATTAGTTGTATGATTTATAATTTTGAGTTTTTTTAGTAAAATTCCACTTATGGATCTTTTATCAAAAACAATATTAGGTAATGATTTGCGGCGAAATTATATATATATATATATATATATATATATATATATATATAATTATATAATTATATAATTAGATTGGAATATTATCCGTAGCAAACGGACTCTATTGACATTTATTTGTTTTCGATGATTAAACTTTCAAAATGACGATTGACACCGTTAAATATAGTATAAATCATTTAAATTATCTAAAAATTAAATTTTATATTTTTATAATATATTTTTTTTGTTTATCAAGTGAACATAAAAATAAACAACTGAAAATAAATATTTTTCAAAAAATGATAATAAAAGTATTGCAATCAAAATCGAGGATATAGATCTTGTTTTAAATAGTTTTTTTTAAAAAAAAGAACCAAAATTTAATTAATTTATATTTTTTTATACCGTTAAACGAGTAAAAGACTCATATTTACTATTAAAATTTGCAGCGTTTTGATCATTAGGTCTATAATATCAAAAAGATTTGAAATTTGATTTCTAGATATTTTTAGTAGTTTATCATATTCAATGGTGCTGATCATTGATTTGAAAGTTCCATTATTGAAAACAAATGGACGACAACGGAACTCGTGTACTACATGATAGCATTCCAGCTCAACTCTCTCTCTCTCTCTCTTATATACATACATCAATGCAAATTCCACCAGGTATAAGATAAAAGAACAAATTCTTTAGGCTGCGTTTGGTTCGGGTATAAGAAAAATTTAGTTATACCGGGGATAGGTATAAGTTATAGTATTAACAGGAACTAATGTTAATTTATGTTTAGGTGGGTATAAGAGTTATACCGGGTATAAAGAAAATTGTGTTTGGTAAATTAAAGAGGAATAAAAAGAATAAAGGGAATTAAATTTTTATAAAGTAATGAAATAAATTTTAAATTTTATAAATTTAAATAACTTATAATTTAAAATAAAATTAATTAATAAAAAAAAAAAAACTGCAGGTGGAACAACTCTGCTGCTTGGAACAGTTATTCTTCCCTAATTCCGGAATTAGGTAGAACAGCTGTTCCAAACAACTTTTTGTTGTTTGGGTACAAAAGGGGATATCCCCCTTATCCCCCTATAGAACTTTTTTGATCTCTAAATAGCAACTGCAAATTTAGGCCCACAACAGCTGCAGCTGCAGCAGCAGCAGCAGCAAAATCTTTTATTGATTCATTTTAAGGCAGTTGATTTACTGCTTCTTGTGCTCATTTAGTATGACTTTTGCTTCTATTTTGAACAACAGTCACCCTCAGCAAAACTAACAAAGAGAAAAATTCACTACTTCTGCTGTCTCAGGAATCAGAAATGAATTCTGAGATGTACAACAGAAAGATCGTATATTGTTAGCAATGAGCGCACAAACCACACAAATTTCAAGACGATAACAACACAAATTTAGATCTCAAAAGCACGACAAAAATAAGACACACAGATTTACGTAAGAAAAAAATTTATAAAAAAAAAAATTACAGACGAAAAAGTAGAGTTTTACTATGTCGAAAAAGACGTACAATCGCTCGATCTTTCTAGGGCGAAAGAAAAAAAATCACTAATCTTAATACATTTTTCTTTAGCGGATCTAATCCGTACCGCGGGGGCGCAGACATTTATAAAATTTATCGTCGTATCGCAAAACCGTCGACGAACTAGAATCATAATATTAGAGCGATTTCTAATTTTAAAGTCTACTTCCTCAAAATAGTCCTAGACATGAATTGAAAAACATGAAGGGCGCAGAAATCAAGTTTGTACTAAGGACTAGCTTCTTTTTTTTTTTTTTTTTTTTTTTTTTTTTTTTTTTTTTTCTCTAAATGCTAACATTGGCCCAACAGGTCAATTAATGCATAACCAGGAAACTCGTGGGCACCAAATCCGTGACAAACCCGGAAACAGAAAAGGACATGGCTCTTTTAATTTAGTAATAACTTTGCATTGATTAAAGGGATGTAAATGAATTCTGATTGGTGGACCTCCACATCCTGACCCGCCTCGAAATGGACTGGTCATGTTTTCTATCCGCTTCGATCCGTTAAGAAAATGAGGTTGGAAATGATATATAGATCTGTTTCTTTGATCCATTCAAATGCATGTATGGAATGGTCATGTTTTCTATCCGCTCCGTGGAGATGATATATGGATATGTTTTTTTTGATCCATTCCGATTCGTCTCGAATGAAGCCGTAAATAAAAATAATAAAAAAAAATAAAAATTAATTTTTTCTTTCTGAATGTTTCGATCTGATAAAAAAATATTATTGTGGGTGGTGGAGATCCCTCCCGCCCGGCTCTAGATCCGTATTTGTTATATTGTAGGGACGTTTAGAGATATTTTTTTTAAGGATTAATTACATACGATTTTATGTAAATATATCGAATAGCAGATACATTTCTACAAAGTTCAACTTTTCATATTTATTTTTTAAAAAATCTAACGTTATTTATATATATCCCTACCGTCTATCTCTATTAGAAAAATTTAGTTAATCATAAATTAAATATTTAATTTTAATTAGTTAGTAAGGTAAATTTACTTTTTTACCCTTACAGATATTTTAATATTATTTTAACAATTGAGATTTTTGGAGGAATATTTTTAAAAGGATAAAACTGTCATTTCACATATAGGCGGTTAAAAAATAAACAATGAACTAACGGTAATAAATCGGAGGACTTTTGAAGGAATAAATATGAAAAGTTGAACTTTGTAGGAATATATCTGCTATTCGATATATTTATACGAAGCCGTATGTAGTTAACATTTTTTTAAAATATTGTCTAAAATAACGTCCCGTTTGGTTCGGATATAAATTTAAGAGGTATAAATTTTTTTATAACTAAGATAGCTTGCTATTCCGGAATAATCAAGTATAAAAGTTAAATTGTGTTTGGTTCAAAAGTAGGTATTCTCTGCAATAAAAATAATTGTGTTCGGTTAAAATTATGGAATAGTAGAAAATAATGAAAAAAGATGATAGATTTTTTTATCAAAATACCAATTTTGCCTCTTACCTTCAATATATATATAAATTAATTTTAATTATTATAAATTAATTAAAATGATAATTTAATTGTAAATAATAAATTATATCTTACCTAAACAAAATAATTTTTTATATTTTATAGTATATTTTAGTAAATAATAATTAGTAAACAAAATTAGTAAACATAATTACTAAACAAAATATAAAATATTTTTTTATATTTTATAGTATATTTTAGTAAACATAATTAGTAAATAGTATACTTTAATAAATATAGTCTCAGATTGGAAGGTAAGCTAAAGTAAAAAAAATAAAAAAAAATTCATTCATTATCCATAGATATAAACCTTATTCCGGAAGGGGGAGGTGGAATGGAGCTTAACGAGTTATCCTGGGATAACCCATTAAGCGGAAAATATTTTAAACCTTTATCCCCAAAAATTTTTTCCTATTGATTAGCAAGAATTGAAAGATAAAGAGACCTACGGGCTTGTTTGGATTTGGTATAGAACCGAAAATAGGAGTGATATTTCTCTTACTCTTCGAAACGCACCAGAAATCAATCGGTGTAGTTTGTTCCAGTACAACTAGAATAAGTGAGAATTACTGTTCTCACTCTTTCCAACCATCCTATTACTTTTTTTTTAAATACCCTTCCACGTTTACCGAGGCAACATCTCTCACCTCATTATTACATAATAAAGTTTGAGGGCAAAAAGGTAATTTACCCTAATTAAAACTCTTTATTCCTTATTCTCATACCAAACATAAAATTTCTTATCCCTGAAACTATCCCAAACACTTTTTTACACTAGTTTCGTACTTTATACTTATCCCTAAAATAACTAGTTCTGTCTTATCTCGTTACCAAACGGGCCCTAAGTGTACAATGAATATCTCTGTAATTTACTGGAAAATGCTACTTGTACACCCGTAAGGGGTGTACATCTCACATCCCCATCTATCTAAGGGTGGGGGTGTGATGAGGGGTCACTTGATGTGACCCGTAAAAAATATCGCCACCATTAAAAAGGTGGAGCATGTAGCAATCCTCGTAATTTACTAAGCTATATCATAAAATTTATACATGAAATAATGGCGAAATAATAACAGTGTCGAGTTAAATACTACAATATTAAATTTTATAGGAAAATAAAATATGAATTTTTAAAAAATAGATATTAAAATATAAAAATAGATATTTATTAGAGGATTTGCGTAGTTTAGCCTTGTATATTTGTATTCTAACTGAGAAACTCAGATACCGTTTGGATTGGGGATAAGCCAGAATGAGTTATACCAGGTATAAGTATAAAGTAAGAAATAAACCTGGTATAAACCTAAATTGTGTTTGGTTGGAATGAGGCTTAAACCTGGTATAAGAAAAATAGTGTTTGGATTGGGGTTGAAGAATAAAGAGGTATAGAGTTGACTTTTATGTTTAATGACGATTTGACCTTTACTTTTATGTATATTATAAATTTGATAATTAAAGAATGTATTAGAATTATTTAATTATAACAAATCTTATATATTATATTTAATTAATTATATACTATATAAAATTTTATTTAATTTTAATTTATCTTAAAAATAATTTTTAACGATTAAAAATTATAATATTTAACGATTAAAAATTTAATATAATTTTTATTATATTGAAAATTATAATATTATTAAATAATATTTAATAATATTATTTTATAAATGATTTATACATATTTATGATAAAAAATTTTAAGTGGGAATAAAAAAAAATGTTAATTTTAAAATGTTAAGTAAGAGTAAAAATTTTAATTTATAAATTTATATAAATTTTAAAAAAATTATAAAAATATTGTATAAATTTTAAAATTAATAATTTTTAAAAATAAAATAAAATTTTTAGATTTATTAAAATATAAAATTAAAAAAAATGAAAATTTATAAAATTTAAAATTTTAAATTTAAATATTTTTATAATTTAAAAATTTTTATTAAAAAAAAAATTCTGAAAGCATTAAAGAAAAAAAAAACGAAAAAAAAAAAAAATAAAAAAAAGGAAAACGTCCCTTCCCAAGGCACTGGGAAGGGACGTGGAGAGAGAGAGAGGGATAGTGGTGGTTGGGTTTGGGGTTTGGGTGGGATATTCCAAAGCCCAAACCCGGAATATTTCGGTTTGAGGGATATTTCCAAATGGAGATATCCCAAAACTGTTTGGAGATAAAGGGGGATATCCTTCCTTTATCCCCAATCCAAACAAGACCTGATCAGTGTACAAGAATATCAATAAGTCGGATTCGGTGCAGATTTTTAGTAACCCGAACTGAGCTCAACTATTCAAATCGAAATCTGAATTCAAATCCAACAAAAAAAAAAAAAAATCAAAGTTTGCGCTTGAACCTGAAAATCTAAAACGGAAAGCAATCATCTTTGTTTACCAAATTCCAAAACATATCAAACTCCAATCTAAATTCTCAAATTACAAATTACAAATTACAAATTGGCTAAATTACAAAAAACTCTTCTATAATATACTATTTTTTCACTTTGCCCCCTCTGTCTTTAAAAAGCCTATCTTTTACCCCTCGTAATTACGTAATTATTTTTAGGGGGCAACGGAATTAACATAATAGATAAAATAACGATAATGCCCTCCTTATCCCTGTGTTACCCCTGTGCTCCCCTCCGACTCCACTACCGCCTCCGCCCCCGCCCCCGCCGAGAAGCTCTCCTCCTCCCCCCCCACCCTGTCGTCGTCGTCGTCGTCTCCCCGCCATCGGAGATGTCTGGGGTGTCCAGGGAGCCGCGTCCCCGCGCGGAGCGTGAAGCGCGGCGCCCCAGGGAGCAGGTCAACGCGCGGCGGCCTATGGGGGCCCGCCACGGGGCGGCCCCTCTCACCCCGTGCTGACCCGCGCCAGAGGAGGTGCGGGTCCCCGCGCGCTAACATGCGCCAGCACACGCGCGCACTTCCCCGCGGGCGTGCTGCGCGCAGTGGTGCGGCAGTGGGGCGCCGCCACTTGGCGTCCCACCAGCCTCGGGTCGCGCCTGACCTGGAGCGCCGTTGCCGGAGAGGCCCGGGCGGCGAATGCGCCGACGATCGCCGAGGGCTCCCGACAACGGCGGCGGCGTGATCCCTCACGGAGCGACGGAGCTCGGCCTCGGAGCGATCGAGAGAATAAGAGGTTGAAGGATATTTTCGATATATTACCTAAAAAATTGACGGCTCAATAACGGAATACTGACGGCGGAAATGTAAATGCACAATTCTATAATTACGATGGACAAAATGTAAGTTTTTTAAAGACATTGGGTAAAATAACAAACGATATATTATAGAAAAATTTTATGTAATTTTGCCTTACAAATTTTATATATTATGGAATGTAAAATAGGGTTGTGATTCAGGTCAAATCATATACAGATTAAAAAATAATACATAAATACAAATTCTCGGAGTTCGATTTCGGATTCAAATAAAAGATTTTGTTATTTTTTAATGCTTTTGATTTCTCAAAATAAAACTTTACTATAAAACTCAAACCACATATTAATTTTATCTCGATTCATTGGTTCACTAAATATCTTTTAATATTTATTTTTTAAAAAAATAAATTATAATCTCCAAATAAAAATCATATATGATAATTAATTGAGACTCCTTAACGAGACGTTTTATTTGTAGAAGCACTAAAGTTCAAAAAATTAATCTGTGCATATATTTATCTTTGAATATGCCGATTTAACGCTGGCCAGACTCTCTGTAAATATATCAAATAGTAAATATATTTTTATAAAACTTAAGTTACCAAATTTATCTCTCTAAAAAAATTTTCGTCTAAATATATTTTTTTATTAATAAAATTTAGATAACCACGAGTTCTGCAAATATATCATTCTATTAATAAAATTTAAATAATCAGGAATTTAAAAAACTAATCATAGTTAATTAACGAATAAATTGACTTTTTTTATTTTTTATACAACGTTGAAGACGACGCCCTCGCCCTCGGCCACGACAAAAGTGAGCTATGTCGTACCACGACGAAGACAATAAAAAAGAAAAAAATTTATAATTTTTTATATGAATAATTTTATAAGGGCAAAATAATTATTTTACGTGTTTTTTCTTACAAAATTAACGGTGAGTCAAACAATATGAATATATATAAACGAACCAAAACTTTTTAGGTGGTATATTTGCAAATTATATAAATTTTGAAGTAATAAATTTAACTGAGTAATACTACTCATACATCCCAAATTTCGATTATGAACAGTAAATTTTTTTTTACCCTTAAATGAATAAAATATAAGATATACATTCTTTGAGATGTACAAAAAAAATATTTTTCGAAATTAAATAGGTTCATCAAATAGTAAGTGGATTAAACGATTCTATTCATAAAATAAAAAATAAATAATAAAAAATTCTTATATTTTAGCCTAATAAATAGGACATTGACTTGTCCTTTTCCTGTATTCTTATCTTGCAAGGAGTGCCAAGCATGTTCTATGGGGTAAGAAGATGCAAGAAGAGTCCCTTTACTATACTAAATTGCTACTTGGTCCCTGCACTTAATATTTGAATCCTTGAACATAAAAAATGAAACATGATTTGTTATAAAAATAACTTTTTTTATTCCTTTATTGTGAATAATTAGCTTATTTTAGTTTAGCTCAAATGTTGTTAATTATTATTTTAAATAAATTTTTTTTAAAATTTTTTAATGATCAGAAATTAAAAATATACTATATAAAAGGATTACTTTAAGATCAAATCCATATTTTATTATGTTTATTTATTTATATTTTTGAAGAAAAAATTTATTATGTAGCAGTTACACACATCATTTATAACCAATCAATCATATACTTTTTTTTAGAAAAAAATATAAATAAAATATTTTCTAAAAATCTTAATGAAATGAGTGAACCTAATTAAAAATGATAATTTGATTGGTTGATAAGCACCACATTAACAACATAATTGTTGCATTTTCCATATTTTCATACTCCAATATGCAAAAGTTCATAATTTCTCTATCAATTTTACAATAATTTCTAATCAATTTTGGTATTGAATTATTTTTTAAAATTTTTCAAAAAAAAATAGTATATTATTCATTTTTAAAAAATTAACTAAAAATATAAAATAATTAGGCTTCGAATCAACACCGACTTGTGAAAAACAACAAGGCCAAGAAACAAAATAAAAAAAATTTAAAAAAAAATCTGATAAATGCTAAGTGTACATCCAAAATTAGGTGTACATCTTATATTCCAAGATAAGGTAAATTTTATCCATCACTTCGAAATGATGGGTGGAGAAGCTACCACCCTTAAATGGATAAAGTGTAAGATCTATACCTAATTTTGAATGTTGAGGTAGCATCTCCCAAAAAAAAAAAAAAGAAAAAAAAAAAGAAAACCCTTCCTACAACCATGTGATGTAGAACCAAAAAAAAAAAAAAAAAAAAAAAAAAAAAAAAAACTAACTAGGGCACAATAAATTAACCAAAAAGAGAATGAAAAACATATAATAGAGAATAGTGAACTTGTACCACTTGCCCCACTTTTCAAATAAGCCCAACACACACATCATGAGAGGTCAAACAAAACAGATGCTTCTCCCCCTTGATAACCACTTTCTCCTCCTCATCAATTAATCAATCTCTTTAATCAACTTGTAGAGTAAAATAACAATTGCAAGTTTTTCATTTGAGTGATCAGCATCCTTGTTCCACAATGAAGAAGGGGGATAGGGCTAAGTTGCTTCGAAACCTCCGAATCGAGACGCAGAAATTCCGACTTGGCGCGATCGTAATCGGCTTTTTCCTGATCACAATGGCCTTGATTGTGGTTCCAAACCCTGATACATTTCTTTTCTCCAAATGTATATATATATGCTCTACATGTCACAATTTTATAGTAGTACATTAATTGTTATATATGTATGCTCTACTTGTTTTTCTCTTCTGATTGGTGCAACAGTGAGTTTGAAGAGAATAGTGTTGGATGATGATGATCAAGTCCCGCGCGAATTCGGTATGTTTCTCATGATCTCTAAATGAATTAAATTACCCGAAAAGAAGAAGAGGAAATATATATTAAGTCGAAATTTGAAGTTCTTAATATCTAAATAAATAGCTATATATTTACCAAGTCATTTTCAATGTTGCAGGTGACATCAATGAAGGTGAGAAACAAAGTGAAGAGGTCCCAAATGTTGGAATCGCTTCTCCGACGAATTCGAATCACGCAAACGACGATGATACGAATCGAAAGGAACGTATCGTAAATTTTGATCAACCAGGTAATTAATTAATTGACCAATTAATTTACATCAAGCATATATTTTTCATGTTTGAATTTTAGTATTCAAATTTAAGGAGCTAATACTTTTCCACATACATATTTGCAGCTAATGGGAGTGAAATTAGAGTGACAAGTGAGGGCACAAATGGTTTCTCCAAGCATTCAGGTATTGTGAGAGATGCTCTTATGTTTTAAAAAAATAATGATAAATTTATAATGCAATTTATATATATTTTTTTCATATTGTTATCAGGTAGCTCACTACAACAAAATTAGGTTATAGGGACACATGTTTGTGACACTTTTGTATAAGTGTCCTATCTATATTCCACCTATATCCAAAATTAGATTATAGGGACCCATTTTTGGAACACATTACAAAAATGTGTCGCTATACACCCTAGCGACGACACATATAGCAACACTTACAATAAGTGTCGGTATTTTTGTCAGCGATACTTTTTTTAGATTTTAGAAACACTTAAAAGTGTCGCTATAGCCTAATTTTGTTATAGTGTATATGTTAGTAGGAAATTTTTTGAATTATGCTTAAATATTAGGGTAAATTAATTTCAAATTCCACTCCATGCATTTTATCCAAAGTGATCAATTACCACCCACATTATCAATTGCTTCGGTATTAAAGGCTCAAAATTAACTTTGAAAAGATTATTACATTGGTTACACTTAAAGGAAAAGAATCACATGAATTAAAAAAAAATTGTTTGATAAAGAATATATTTGGACTTTAACTTTGATATATGTTCAGTTGAAGAGTCCATATTGTACGCCGCTTCTTCGTTATTACGAAGCGCAAAATCAAAATTTGATAAATAAACCAAACTTTTAGACCTATTGATTTGAGTCTCGATTGAATGCAAGCTAGGTTGAAATTGAAGCATTTGAAAATTTAAAGTTGAAATATTAAAAATACCATTCTCTAAAAGCTTAAATTTTTGAAGTACAACGGTTGTTTTATATAATTTTACATGATATCAGAGTAAAAAATTCTGAATTCAAATTCCGTCAGACTCCCAGCAGAATAAGAAGTTCAGAGTCTATAAAAAGTATCTAATTTAAATTCACGTCTTGAGTCTATAAAAAGTATCGAGTATCGATCTAATTCAAATTCATGTCTTGAGTTTGTAAAAAGTATCGAGTATCGAGTTCAGATGTGAAGAGGAATTTTCTAGCATAATTAATTTTTTTCTATTTAATTCAAATCCAGGTCTTGAGTCTATAAAAAATATCGAGTATCGACTTCAGATGTGAGGAGGAGTGTTGAAATATTAAAAATATCGTTCTCTAAAAACTTACGTATTTGAAGTATAACGGTTGTTTCATATAATTTTACACTTAAAGCTCGCATATATTTTGTTTAGTGATGCCCAATACTTTCTCTTGATGTGTAGATGCTGCTAGAGCGAAGAAACGGAGGACAAAACCATTGTGTGATTTCTCATCACCGAGAGCAGATGTTTGCGACATGAAAGGCGATGTAAGGATTCATGCCAATTCTTCGTCGATCATATATGTAAAACCTGCTCGCTCCGCGAGGAAAAGATCGTGGACAATTCGGCCGTATGCTCGAAAAGGAAATGAGCATTGCCTACAAATTGTTCGAAAACTTGTTGTTAGGTCAAGCAAAGATGCGCCTCAATGCACCAAGAACCACAACTCCACGGGCCTCATCTTTGCGATCAAAGGGTACACGGGAAACCTCTTCCACGACTTCACCGACGTGCTTGTCCCCCTCTTCACGACCGCTCGGCAATTTGATCGCGATGTGCAATTCCTCATGACTGGAATTCACGTTTGGTGGGTCGATAAGTATCGAAAAGTTCTAGAAGCTCTCACGCGACACCCTTTTATCGATTTCGATATGGATGATCAGGTTCATTGCTTTAGTCATGTGATCGTCGGTCTCCAAGCCTACGAAGAATTCATTATCAATCCGTCGCTAGCTCCTAACAACTATTCGATGGTCGACTTCAATCGATTCATGCGTTCAACTTACTCGTTGGGACGAGAGTCGACGACTAACCTAGTAGGGGATGGTAGTAAGAAGCCAAGGCTTCTGATCATAGCTAGGAAGATAGTAAGGAAGTTCACAAACATGGTTGAAATTATTCGAATGGCGGAAGAGGTAGGGTTCGAAGTAGTGATTGACGAAGTCGACGTCGGTGACGACATGGAGAAATTCGCGAAGATCGTGAACTCATGCGACGTGGTGATGGGCGTGCACGGCGCGGGGCTCACAAATTCGGTGTTCCTCCCTCCAAACGCGGTTTTGATTCAAATCGTTCCGTGGGGTGGGCTAGAGTGGATTGCTAACTTGGATTTTGGAGATCCATCAAGATCTATGGGACTAAAGTACATACAATATAGCATTTCAATAGAAGAGAGTAGTTTAATAGAGAAGTATCCTAGAGACCATGTGGTGTTTACAAATCCCTATTTGATACACAAGAAAGGGTTTGAAGAGGTTAGCAAGGTATTTTTGTGGGACCAAAATGTGAAGCTTAATGTGTGGAGATTTAGAGGTGTGCTTGTGGAGGCACTAAGTCATCTCACCAAATTGAGTAGATAAGAAGAACTAATATTTTTTTTCCTTTCAAAAATAATAGTTGGTTATTAACCTTGTTATTATGTCACAAGAGTGATGATGTGATCTATGATGCAAAATTTTGTTTTTAGGTGATGAACACCATGTTTGGAACCATATATATATATATATATATATATATATATATATATATATATATATATATATATATATATATATATAACAATTTGGATAGTTCAAGTAAGATGAATAAAAGTGAAATGAGTAATAGTTGAATTAATTTGCACTTACCTGTTTGGAATGTATGGAGTTAAATTTAAATCAATTAGTTTTTAATGTGAAAATGAGAAAGGATTTGGTTTTGTAACTAACTTTTTGATCATGGAATATTTACGATTTAGTACAAATTAGCGGAATAGTAATAGTTAAAGAATGAAAAATTTGACAGTAAATATTATTCATATATTATTAATCCTCTACTATTTCACACTCTTTCTCTCTCTCTTTCTCAATATATATATATATATATATATATATATAGAGTTGGGCTGGAATGCTATTGATAGCACCAACCCAATTTTGCCACCCACTTTGTAGCCATTGGATCGCATTGAGATTTGTGAAGGCTCTTTAATGAAAAAAAAAATAAAAAGAAAAAGCAAAAAGTAAAAAGCTATTCTTTTTAATTAAAGAGTTTGCACGAATCTCAATGCGATCCAATGGCTAAAAAGTGGGTGGCAAAGTTGGGTTGGTGCTATCAATAGCATTCCAGCCCAACTCTATATATATATATATATATATATATATATATATATATATATATATTTTGTAGCGATCCGGTCCATCAGTAATGCCCACTAGTAATAATAACTCGTGGGGTCCAAATCACGGTCCAAAATGCTTAAACCCATTTAATGTTCTCTTATATATCCAAACACATTCACATTCGCATCTGATGTGGAACTATTGGGTCCGTTTACATTCGCATCTGATGTGAAACTATTGGGTCCGTTTAGGCCTGACGTTCTCGTCAGCCCAAACACATACAGCCCAAGATCACCAGGCGATATGAAACTTATCTCGCTAGTCATATCATCTTGACCCAGGCTCAGCCGAAACTTGTAACACACTTCCGGCTGATTATTGGCTCTGATACCAATTATAGCGATCCGGCCAACTAGCAATAATAACTCGTTGGGCCCAAACCACAGTCCAAAATACTTAAGTCCAGTTATTATTACTAGTGTCCATGTTCCAAACACATCCACATTCGCATCCGATGTGGGACTATTGGGTGTCACAATATTACCGTAATTTACAATTTATTTGATGTTAAAGCTCATCTAATGTTGATAAATAAAATAAAATTGGGACGAAAAAATATATATAAATTATATGCTTTTGTAAATTTTTAATAAAATTATAGAAAATATATTATAACTGACTCGTTACAATATAAAGAGTACGAAATTACGGACGGGTGATTTTTTTTTAAAACATTATGATTTATTATTGAGAGAGAATATTCAGAGGTTAAGGGCTTAAGCCTCATCTGTCCTCTAAAAAAAAAAAAAAAAAAAAATGTATTTTGAATAATATATACATAATTTTTAACATAGACATGTAAAACCATAGAAACACAAACACAAACACAAACAAATATATATATAAAAAAAAAGTGCGTATTGGGGTTCGAATCTCAAACCATAAAAGTTTTGAATAACAACTAACTGATCTAAATTTTTTTTTCTAAATTTTTATAAACAATGTTTTTTTTTTTTTTTTTTTTTTTTCAATTTTTCATCTATTTGGTTTAAAGAAAAATAAGCACTTTAGAAATCAAATTTTTATATTTTATGAAAAGCTAATATTTTTATTTTTTATTTTTTTAAATAAAAAATACTACTTTTTTATAAAATATGAAAAATAAAATTTCATAAATTTTTTTTTTCTTAGAACCAAATAGATTAAAACCTGAAAAAATAATTTTTTAGAAAATATTTTTTTTTAAAAAAAATTATTATTTTATAGACATAAACTAATTTATATATTTTTATAGCGATTCATATCGTTAAATATAATGTGACATACGAAACAAATTTATAATAAACTTTCGACTTAAATTATCTCATAATCAATTAAAAGATTTGAAATTAAATAAAAATGACACATTTGTTCCTTTATTAATAGAGAAAAAATAACACATTTTTTCTATATAAATATTTTATAATTTTGGACATTCTATATTTTCAAGCTACTTGATGCATTAAAAATAATTTTAAAAAAAATTATAAAATCCAAATTTTTTTTGTACAGCTTTAATTACAGATTTTTTAATTATATTTAATGATATAATTTATTCATTTAAATACCCAATTATAAATACATCAACTTGTGCATAAAATCAAACATCAAGCTATATCATTTTGCACCAACACCAACATATTTATATAATGATGAGTGATTTTAGTAGTTAATTAAATCAACAATTTAATGAACGAAGGGTCTATTTTAAAAGCATCGATAGTCGAGGGGGTCTTCGTACAATTTTGCCAAAGTAAAATTAATTATTAACTCCCAAGAGCATTGAATAGGCATAACAAGAAAATAATATAAAAAAACCCCACCGACGTTACAAGAATAAATGATCAATTAATTTATGTTATTGTTGCATGTGCTGATGATACATAATTAAATTTGACTTAAACTTAAAAAAAAAACAAAAAACAAAAAATAATCAGGAGTCCTATAGGGCTTGTTTGGATTCAGTATAGAACCGAAAATAAAAGAGATATTTTTTTTATTTTTTCAAACGCATCAGAAATCAATCGGTATAATTTGTTCCAGTACAACTAGAATAAGTAAGAATTACTGTTATCACTCTTTCCAACCACCCTTTTACTTTTTCTTAAATATCCTCCCACGTCTACCGAGGCACCATCTCTCAACTCATTATTACATAATAAAGTTGGAGGGTAAAAAGATAATTTACCCTAATTAAAATTTTTTATTTCTCTTATTCCTCATTCTCATACCAAATACAAAATCTCTTATCCTTAGAACCATCTCAAACACTTTTTTATACTATTTCCGTATTTTATACTTATTTCTAAAATAGCTAGTTCTGTCTTATTCCGTTACCAAACGACCCTCTAGGAAACATATATTAATGGACTTTATATTTATTTATATATATTTTTGTATTTTTTTGCTATTTTCCCATGTAATAAATAAGAAGCGTAGGCAAGGTCACCAGCCACACATGAGATGTTTCTTTTATTCTTTCAAACGCATCAGGAATCAATCGGTATAATTTGTTCCAGTACAATTAGAATAAGTAAGAATTACTGTTCTCTCTTACTTTTTCCTTAAATATCCTCCCACGTCTACCGAGGCACCATCTCTTACCTCATTATTACATAATAAAGTTTGAGGGCAAAAAGATAATTTACTCTAATTAAAATTTTTTATTCCTCTTATTTCTCATTCTCATACCAAACACAAAATCTCTTATCTCTGAAACTATCCCAAATATTTTTTTACACTAGTTCCGTATTTTATACTTATCTTTGGAATAATCAGTTCTGTCTTATCCCGTTACCAAACGGCCCCTAGGAAACATATATTAATGGACTTTATATTTATTTATATATATTTTTTTATTTTTTTGCTATTTTCCCATGTAATAAATAAGAAGCATAGGCAAGGTCACAAGCCACACATGAGATGTTCCCTAGACAATGTTGGAGAACGTACTATTGCATACACCATGTCTATACACCGGAGTCTCGAAAATATAAAAATTTAATTAATTTATGTTAATATATATATTTTTGTGTCTCATTCAATCTAAAAGCTCGAGCTTTTTAAATTCTGGTCTACTATTCATATATAAATTCTTAACATCAATTAATTTTGGTTAAACTCAATCTTTAATTTGCTTTTTTTTAGTATTACAATGAGTTATTTTTTTCAGGTCTTCTTTAAAACATACGTGTCGAATTTTTTTTATGCGTAGCTATAAATCTAACTTATTAGAGTTCATGCGCTTTAATATGTGCTACTCGGGAATTCAATTCATATTGTGACGTCCCAATTTTTCAGGGAGTCATCCATCCTAGAACTACTCTAGTCTTGACACGCTTAACTCTCTTAACCTCTTGAGTCTTACTACCACGCAAAATGCTATAGCCGGGTTAAGAGATTTAGTCCTATTATATTATTTACATATAGGACTAATCCAAATTCCGGAGGTGTCATATTCTTTTCCCCTTTAAGCCCTAACATCCTCGTCAGGCTCAAAGACACTCACAAGCACCAGACGAGTCTCGCATCGCCTTAGCTGACCTTGTGGGGAGCTACACTCCACCCACAACGGTCATTAATTAGCCGGAGAGTCTCGCTCTACCCGCTATATAACCCTGGCTCAGCCGAGATTCATCTCATATTTTCGGCTAGTGAATGGCTTTGATACCAACTGTAACGCCCCAACTTCCTAGAGGGTCACCCATCCTAGAACTACTCTAGTCCTGACACGCTTAACTCTCTTAACCTCTTAGGTCTTACTATCACCCAAATTGCTATAGCCGGGTTAAGAGATTTAGTCCTATTATATCATTTATATATAGGATTAATCCAAATTTCGGAGGTGTCACACATATGATCTTATACATTTGATTTGTGCCTTCAGGCTCAGCTACAGTGAATGCACTAACTATCTGAACCAATGCGTCTAACTCGTGTCTCTCTGGGGCTCAAATCTTTTTGAGTGCAACAAATTGATCATCATATTACGTCATATGATCACCATATTGTTTGAACGAATAGTCTAGAATCAACAAATTATTCGCTCTGATACCACTTGTGTGGGAAAGGTTTTGTTATCAAATGTTTGATATGTGGACTTTGATCATCCATATGTGAGCCATGTTGAGTCAATTCCTAGTTAGTTTGGTCCCTTGTCCTATTCCCCTTTTTTATTTATATATACATGAAAAATATAAAGCTTCTATAATAACTACTAATAAGTTAGGGTGGTGAGGTGTCAATTTGCATGGGAGATTGGGTCTTAGTCAAACAAGAGGGTTCCAATGCACCATCTAATAGAGACAAATTGGTGGTCATTTTTAGACCAGTTCACAAAAAAAAAAGCATCTATAACAAATATATCATATTTCAAAAAATATAGTCATATAAATATTTTATTATATTAAATTAATTTATTAAATAATAATTTTTATTTTTATTTTTTTAACATTTTAAAGTACCAGAATTTTAAAAAATTTTAATATTTTAAAACGTCAGAATGTAAACGCTTGGTATATATAAGCGTCGGTATATATATAGTGATCTTTTATTTACTAACAGTTTAATCGATGTTTTTAAATACGACACTAAATTATATTAAAATATTTTTAAATATTGTTAAATATAAAATACAGTATTTTAAACTATTAATTTTGTTGTAGTATTTGTGACTGTTTAGGGTTTAAACATACCATGTCTAAAATAATGACATGGGACTATATAGTTAGCTGTTTTTAGTTGCATGCATGGTCCTATCTCCTATGAGCACTACAATAAAATTATGTTATAGCGATACTTTTAAGTGTTTCTAAAATTTTAAAAAAAGTGTCGCTGGCAAAAATACCAATACTTATTATAAGTGTTGCTATATGTGCCGTTGCTAGGGTATATAGCGACACATCTTTATAATGTGTCTAAAAATGTGTCCCTATAATCTAATTTTGAATATAGATAGGTCATTTATATAAAAGTGTCAAAAATATATGTCCCTATAACCTAATTTTATTGTAGTGGGACCATATTTTCTTTTCCTGCTTTGTCTCCTCAAAAGCCTGAGTGAGAGAGAACAATAGAGTAAAGAAAAGTATGAACACAATTTGGAATATATTAGCATTTTTTAATAACTTGTGTTAGGATGCATAGATGATAATTGTAAGAATTCGAATTTTTATTGTAATTAAATAAAAGGAAAAAGAATAAAAGTTGAGTTGATTTTGAAATATAACTGGCATAATAGTGCAAGTGACCTTTTACTACTGTGAAAATTGCACAATTTACGAGGCAAAAAGGCTATCTTCCAATCCGGACATGATCTTGGAAATCCGAGTTGACCGTTGCGATCATCTCATCGAACTAAGCGAGATTCATATTCAGCACTTTTCGATATGACGATCGGATCTTCCAGAAATCAGCGAAGAAGCGAGCGAATTTAGCGATCAATGTAACAGTGCCCTGTGCGCACAGTGCAATAAGTGGTTACTGTAGATGAACAGTGAACCCCTATTTCGAAATCCCTTTAGTGCCAACGTTAGCTAATTCGCTGTTCGGACACCGGTCATAGCGATCTAGGTAGTCGATTTGAACGGTTTCATCGTTCTGAACGCAATGGCACTGACGGAATTTCCTTTCGACGACCCTAAAGTCTCGAAAAGCGCGATAACTGTATTTCGCAACAGTATGTTATGGACCGAGATTTTATCCGGGCAGTTTCTCGAAAAGCAGAAATCGCTACCTAATAGGTTTCGTCGAGCCGGACGTCGTGGCGAAGTCCATTTTTCGTTTCGACGACCGAAATGCCTCGAAAAGCATGAAATACGGGGAAAATACGGCTTTTTACACAGTAGTCCCTAGATTATGCATGGATTTGCGTGCCACTTCTTGGAGAGGGACCTTAGTGCAAATGGAAGATGTTGTGAGGGACTAAGCACCAAATACCAAAGTTAGAGGGCTTATAATGCAATTGTGCAAAGTTGCACTATTCAAATTCAAAATGCAATTTGAATCCTTAAAACCCCGCAGCCTCATCCCTTTAGCCACCAGATTCCAACAACCTCTCCTCTCCTCTCTGCGCACTCCACGCAACCGGAGCTAGCGCACGGCCGCCGCCACCCCGTCGCCGGAGAAGAGAAGATCAAGAGTCATCTTGATCTCGGGTTCTTGAGAAGGAAAACTCTTGGGAGGACCCTAATGGAGCAAGTCCTTCCCTGAGGTGTCCTCTGTGAAGCCGCAACCGAGCCCGAGTGCGCCGGCGCCTGGCTCCGCCCTGCGCCGCCGCGGCCATCGTCTCCTTCCTCTAACTTTCCGGCGAAGGTAAGTTCTTGGAACTTTTCTTTTGATTTTGGAAACTGGGCATGATCAATGTGCTACTGACACCGAGGACACCACCTGGTTGCAGCCCGAGCCGCTGCCGCCGTCCCGATCGCCGGCGGGAACTCTTAGCCGCCGAAATAAGCAATTTGGCCGATCGGGAGCGCCGCGGTTATCCGGCCGTCCAACCAAAGATCAGCACCGTTGAATCTTAGTCTCTTGACGACTGCAACACCTCCACGAAGTCAGATCCCCATCGGTTGAGGATCGGGGCCGCACGAGCCAGCCCTAGAAACCGGCTTTCCTCTACTTAGGCCGATCGCCGCCGTCCGGCGCCGCCGTTGCCTCCCGACGCCAGCCACCACTGCACCAAGCTCCGTGGCATTGGGACAGAGCTTCTGGTCCAAGTTGTACCGGCCCGGAGCCACCCGGCCGGAATCCGCCATTAACGACCCTTGGAGCTCCACCGAACTCCGCCGCCGCGCCTTGCCGACGATCCCCGGCACCGGAAAACCACCCAGGTGAGTTTGGTTGGTCCTTAGGAGCCTCCTCATCGTGTTGCATGCGGAGTTTGACGCCGGGATTTTGTTTTCCAGGGTTGCACCCGAACTGCCTTCGAGCTCAACCTCCGGCTATCTCCGGCGGTCCGGGCTCCGGATACCTCTACAGGTAAGCTCTAGGTACGATTTTTAAAGGTCCCATCATTTTGTTTAGGGTTGGGACACAACTCAATAAGGACTAATATTTACCAAGCATCGTCAGAATCAATAGATCATCAGGCGATGTGAGACTCGTCTCGCTAGCCCTGTCATCTAGACCCAGACTCAGCCGAGACTCGTCGCACACTTCCGGCTGGTTATTGGCTCTAATACCAAATGTAACGACCCGGCCCACTGGCTCTGATACCAAATGTAACGATCCGGCCCACTAGCAATAATAACTCGTTGGGCCCAAACCACAGCCCAAAATGCTTAAGCCCAGTTATTATTACTAGTGTCCATGTCTCATATAAACCCAATCACAATTCCATCCACATCCGATGTGGGACTATTGGGAGCATCACAGACTCCCCCCGTTTAGGCCTGACGTCCTCGTCAGCCCAAACACACACACAGCAGTCCAAGATCATGTCCGGATTGGAAGATAGCCTTTTTGCCTCGTAAATTGTGCAATTTTCACAGTAGTAAAAGGTCACTTGCACTATTATGCCAGTTTTATTTCAAAATCAACTCGACTTTTATTCTTTTTCCTTTTATTTAATTACAATAAAAATTCGAATTCTTACATCAAAACAGTCACTCCGGTGTGTCTCACACCCTCGGGTGACTGTTTTGATGTAAGAATTCTTTAGACAATGTTTTCACACCTTCTAGTCATGTTGATAAGGTTCCGTGGGTTCTCGGTGATCGGGAATCGGATTTTGTTCGGTTAATCGGCGGTTTTGTCCCGTTTAAGTTTTCCGTTACTGTCGTGTCGTCGGGATGGGTATGTGTGAGTCTATTACTGACTGTAGCTTCTTATTCAGGGCCCAGTTGTTCAGCACCAGCCTCCCAGTAGCAGAGCGGGAGTTCGAGGATCTGCCTACACCCAGGTGGGTTATCTTCGGTCCGGGCTTTATCTATTCGGCCCTCTGGTTGCTTTAGTCCAGTCGGACACCTGTTTTTGATTTGCCCTGATGATTATATTTATATGACCTATCTGGACATATACTGATCTCCTTTGACATATCATGATCCTCCTGATTGACATTGACTTCGTTAGACCTGTCATATACACCTGTGCTTGATGTTACCTGTTCACAATTAGCCCTGATTATTGGGTTTACATGCTCTATGATTATTCACAATAGATTTTGATCTACTTGAGACCCATCACCTGTACCTGCTTATCAGCTCTTATATTCCCTTACATAGATTTGCATGATTCGAGGATACTTGTTGATTCCTGTCATTTGAGATATTACTTGATATTCCGATGTGCATGATTGATCCTGATTGATAGATGTTGACTGATGATTCCCTGTTGGGATCTCGGTATGTTGCCGACTACCCGGTCACTAGACCGCGAGATTGATCATTATGACTTGCCATGCACTGCTGTACTTCACGAACATGGCCGGGGTCGCTCCCCGTGGAGATTGTTCTTTACCGGTAGAGTGGTCTGATGATAGACCCGTGAGCCCTTGACAGGGGTTATGTCAGCCGAAAGGGTGCCGAACAGTGGCTTTGCCTGAGGTCCTGTGAGACCAAGAGTGGCGCATGATTGGGTACTTGGGTTTCTGTCTTTGACGCATGATTCTTACTTTGTACCATTGATGTTCAGTTATGTTGATTTCCAGCATTATTATCTGTAGACATACTTTATCACTTGTAGTTCCATATGCTTGATTAGTTCAGTATATCATGATTTCCAGCATCATTTATCTGCAGTTTCTTGTGCTCGATTATTATAGCTATGCCATGATTTCCAGCATTATTTATCTGCAGTTTCTTATGCTTGATTATTATAGCTATACCCGGATTTTCCAGTAATTATTACCTGCAGTTTCCGTATTCTTGATTCTCTGCCTATTCAGTTTTATCTATGGATTATTGATTATCAGTAGACTCTATCTGTTTATTCAGCTTTACCCATTGATTACTACTATCCGCAGATTATTGTATCCAGTAGGTACGATTAGCTATTTCTCGGCTCGTCGTGCCCACTGGGATACATGTACAGTATATCTCATACCCCCTGGGTGACCATTTTTCAGGTCGGTCGGGTGCTGAGATGTCGGGACGATCGCGTGAGGCTGTTACGATATAGCTGTCCCCCTGATGATAGATATAGATGATTGAGATTCCTAATGATTATAGCTGATTTCCATTTCCTAGTATTTTGGCTATTTTATTTGGATATTTCAGATTGATGATAGTATGATATTTCGGATTATTCCTGATGATTAGCATTGTTTAGTTGAGATACTTATTGCTCTCTGATTAATGATTTGATTCGCCTAGCCGTGCATGTATAGGAGAGACTCTATCCATTGGGATAGGGAATTTCCTATATGTGTGGCGGTCTGTTACGCCCGTTTTGCGAACTCTGATTTTAAACAAAAAAAAAAAAAAAAAAAATTAGACTGAATTTTTAAACTCGGGGCGTGACAATAATTGAGTTCGATTCGATAGTTATTATATAATCTAATTAAATTTAATTTAATTTTACTTTTAATTTAAAAAATTAATTAGAAATATATTTTAACCATACTAAGACAACAATCATAAATCGATTCAGCTTAATTATTTATTTATCTATTAGAGTGTTGAAACTTTTTATAAATGTAAGATCTTGAGTTCTTAAAAAATTCTTTACAATGATTGTTCTCTATGGCAATATGATGTGTTGTAGGGCATCTTCTAACTCACACTAAAACTTTATTATCTCTATGGCAATTTAATTAGATGTTAAATTAAATATTATTTTTAAAATTTTAAAAATTTGATTTTAATTTTATCCTAATTTTTGTAAGACTTTAAATTTTAAAATTTTATATTTAAAATTTTAACTTTAATTTAAACAAATAAAATATTAAATTAAATATTATTTTCATAAAATATAATTTGAAATTTGATTTTGATTTTGATTTTGATTTTGATTTTGATTTTTATTTTAATTTTATCTTAATTTTTGTAAGGCTTTAATCCATTAATTAAAACGAAGAAAGTAAAAGTTATTATTTGAAAATTAAAAAAAAATTATGTTTAAAATTTATAATTTAAAATTAATATTATAAAATTTTAAATTTTAAAATTTAAATGTTGAAATTTTATATTTAAAATTTTAAATTTAATTTGAGAAAATAAAATGTTAAATTAAATATTATTTTTAAAAAATATAATTTGATTATGATTTTGATTTTATCTTAATTTTTTAAAAGTTTTAATCCATTAATTAAAACGAACTAATTAGATTTTAATAATTTTTATCAATATTAAATTTTGAAGGCAAAAAGGTAAATTATCCCAACCTAATTTCTTTATTTTTCTTATTCCCCATTCTCATACCAAACATAAAATCTCTTATCTCTGGAACTATTCCAAACACTTTTTTATCCTAATTTCGTATTTTATATTTATCTCAGGATTAGCTAGTTCTACCTTAACCCATTACCAAACGGGTCTAATATGACATTATACAATTCTAAAGAATTAAAGATTTGATGGTGGACCATGCATGTGTTCTTTTTCTACTTTGTCTCCTCAAAAGCCCTGAAAGGAAGAGAGAGGAATCTTGGCATTGGACAACAATAGAGAAAAGAAAAGCTAAGTGTGAACAAAGTTTAGAATATTAACAATTCTTTGTTCTTATCTATATTAAAAAGTATATTGAAGTTGATAAAAATGTCAGATTATTGTCACTAATTATTAATTTAAAAAACTTAAGTTATTAAAAATTAATAATTTATTAAACAAACACAATATTTTTATAATCTAATTTTATTTGTAGTATATATATATATATATATATATATATATTGATAAGGGGACAGCAAAGACACCCATGCATGGAATATTATTAATATATAAATAAATAAGGACAATATATACCATGGAAATCCAATGCTTTATAATTAAACCCCACTATTTTAAATAGTTTTAAAATTGGACATAAGGAAGAAGACAATAACATGGACATGATCTCCATGTCATGAGATCAGTGAACCACATACTTTAAAGCTGCTAAAAGGCAAAATCCCTTGTCCATTTCTCAAGGTATTCAAAAAATGGATCTTAATAATTAAGATCATTTTGACAATGCATGGCACTTCTTTTCATATTTATCACACTAGTGGACCAAACTAATAAAAATTTTCTAGTTGTTAATTAATATACAACTATAGAAATGCCTTTTTCTTTTTCCATTTCTATTTCTATTTGTACCTAAACTTTGGCCTATTAGTTTGGATTCAATTTAAAAGTTTAATTATGATTCCCAACTTAATTAAAAATAGTGTAAATTTTAGATTCATTATTTGTTATTTATTCTACTTAGATCTATGTTGTCATGTGGTGTGTCCATATTGGCCGGTTCTAATTTGACTTAATCCACATAAAATGTGAATTAGAATTTATCTTTTTGTGTTAAAAATAATATTAAAATTTATCCTTATAAGTTAAGGATAAGGTTAGGTTATATCCTTATATGTTATTATATATGTGTTTTATTAGTTAAGAAACATATCTTAACTCATATCTTAACCTATATTCTCATATTCTATGTGAGAAATTGTGACACCCTAATAATCCCACATCGGATGGGATTGGATTAATTTGTGATTGGGTATTTATGAGACATGGACACTAGTAATAATAATTGGACTTAAACATTTTGGGTTGTGGTTTGGGCCCAACGAGTTATTATTGCTAGTGGATCGGGTCGTTACATTTGGTATCATACGTCCCCAATAGTCCCACATCGGATGTAGATGGAATTGTGATTGCATTTATAAGAGACATGGACACTAGTAATAATAACTGGGCTTTGGGATTGGATTTATAAGAGACACCACATCGGATGCGGATGGAATTGTGATTGGATTTATAAGAGACATGGACACTAGTAATAATAACTGGGCTTTGGGCTGACGAGAACGTCAAGCCTAAACGGGGGGAGTCTGTGATACCCTAATAATCCCACATCGGATCGGAGTGTGGATGTCTTTGGGTATATATAAGACATGCACACTAGTAATAATAACTATGCTTAAACATTTTGGGTTGTGGTTTGGACCCAATGAGTTATTATTGCTAGTGGGCCGGATCGTTACATTTAGTATCAGAGCCAATAACCTGTCTGAAGTGTGTTACGAGTCTCAGCTGAGCCTAGATCTAGATGACAGGGCTAGCGAAACAAGTCTCACATGTCTGAAGTGTGTTACGAGTCTCAGCTGAGCCTAGATCTAGATGACAGGGCTAGCGAAACAAGTCTCACATTGCCTGGTGATCTTCGACTGTGTATGTGTTTGGGCTGACGAGGACGTCAGGCCTAAACGGAGGGAGTTTGTGATTGGATATATATGAGATATGGACCGAGTTTGTGATTGGATATATATGAGATATGGACACTAGTAATAATAACTGGATTTAAGTATTTTGGGTTGTGCAAATAGGGTTTAACCCTGTTTAATCAAAAAAAAAAAAAAAAAGTATTTTGGGTTGTGGTTTGGGCCCAACGAGTTATTATTGCTAGTGGGTCGGGTCGTTACAGAAACAAAATATTTTAAGGGATACTAATAATCTATAAATAGAACCGACAAAATGCAAATGCTAAACAAGAAGTAACTTCCCTTATTTTCTCTCTACGCTCTCTCTAAATTTCCACCTACGTTTTCGGACTTTTGGAGTGTGGATATAGAAGAGAACTCTGGTAGCCTTTTTCGCATCCGATCTGATTTGCGTATCCGATTCGCAACCCGTAGGAGATACGTAGAAAATCAAGAATAATCAAGATAAGGACGATCCAAGAAGGCTAGTAAAACAAGCTATCAGATCCGATTTTGATTTCTGAATACGTTGACTATCCAGTTTGTAAGTTTTCACTACTCTTTAATTCTAACAATAAAAATAAATATATTATGAATTCAAATTTTGAAACGAAACATAATTAAAATAAATTTTATACAATTTTACTTTTTATTTTATAATTATACAGGTATATATATAATTAGCCTACACATATACTATATTTACGGTGTGAAAGCATAATTCAAACTGAAAACTTATAATCCTTTATTTTATTAAATCCTTGATTTTAGAGGTAATAAGTGTCTTACAATTGGCCTTGTCCAAAATAATATTACAATTTCCAAGTACACATTTGTCCTTTCATGAAGTTGGCCATTTTCCTACTTAAGATATTTCCATGTCCTTTTTTTTTTTTTTTTTTTTCTTTCTTTTTATTTTGTGAAGTTCATTGATCAATTCAGGATCTACTAGAGGACAAATGAGGTGCCTACCTACCAATTAATGTCATAGTTAGTTGAAATTCCAATATCCTTTGAAATATTATTTTTGACACATAATTAATTAGTAGCCTTAGAAAACCTTTAGGCTAAATTACAGAAAATTTTTCTGTAATATTTTATTTTTTCACTTTGTTCTTCTATTTTTTAAAAGCCTACATTTTGCCCCCTTATAATTATCGAAATATGCATTTACCCCCCACCGTCACCATTCCGTGAGTGAACCGTCAATTTTTTAAAAAATATTATTAGATATACCGAAAATATCCTTCAAGAATGGCGGAAAATAAGTTAAAATTCATTCTCTCTCCAATATAAGGTAAGGGCATTTTCGTCAATTTACCTCTTCCGTTAATACCGTTACTCCCTAAAGACAATTCGGTAATTACGATAGGACAAAATGTAAACTTTTAAAAGACAGGGATAAAATAAAAAAGCGAAATATTATAGGAGAGTTTTCTGTAATTTAGCCAAACCTTTTAATTTGACAAATATATAATTTTCACATAAAACGAAACTAGATCCAAATTAATCAGGGACATTTTATTGAACAGCTTTCACAAATTCAAAAGTGCATTAAGAAATGAAAAGGTTAATTTGAAGGTTTAATTTAAATCGCTCATCACACCTTAATAATGATACTGTTAATTAATAATCAGGCTTAATAACCTACGAATCATTTTGAATAAGATATTAAATTTTTATAAAATTTTTTAATTTGTTTGATTTGAGTTCGTCAACAATATTTTAATTTTAAAATATACTAACTAAACTGTAAAGATAAACGATATATTTAAATTTTTAAGTCAAAATATAGTTGGCACGCTAGTAAAAAATATTTATAATTCAGAATTCTTTTTTTATATATTTTTAAAATTTATTTATTTTTTTCTCTTACCAACTTGTTTTGTTTTCTTTCTGAAATATATTACAATTACGGACATGTCGGAATTAAACTTAGTCTTATCTAATCATGAGTTGGCGTTACTTGTTTGTTGCAAAGCAACTTAATCTCTGTCTTTGTGCTTTAAATTTTATATAAATATGTATGAAGTTTTCCTCTATGCTATAAAAAAACAAAGTATTTGGTTCTATCAAATTTTATACTGTTAATTTTTTTAATCCAATGGCTAAAAGCTTGATAGCACCAATGACTTGGTGTTATCGATAGTATTCTAGCATATATATATATATATATATATATATATATATATATATATATATATATATATATATATATATATATATACACTGACAACTATGTTTTTAAAAGGACCAAATAATTTATATTTGTAAGTATTCTATCATTATATTTATCCCTTTAATTAATTTCACCTCTTATATCTTACTATTCTACCAACCACCTACTAAACTCAAGGGGCTCATTATCATCTTAACCGCATATTTTTTCATCCAAGAGCAAGAAATCTACAAGCACCAATAACTTGTATTTTTAAAAGCATAAGAGCTCATATATATATATATATATATATATATATATATATATATATATATATATATATATATATATATATATATATATATATATATATATATATATATAGTTAAGCTATTATATTTTTATAAGCACGAAAATTTTTGTGCTTATAAGTCGTTTTCGATATTAGGACTTTCGAATCGACGATCGGCTCCGTAAGAGTTGATCAAGAGTATTTGAAGTATCTAGAAAATAAATTTGACGATTTTTTAATATCTTTTGCCTAGTGATCGAAAAGACTTAAAATCAACAATTATAATGATCGTGGTAAGCCATTTGTAAATTTAATAGGTTAGAAATATTCGAATCACATAAAATTCTGATAAAACTTTTTTTATACGATAGAAAAGAAAATCAATCTTTTTGATCTAAAATTTTAGTGTTATATCATCACATTTTGTGATATTTTTATTTTCAGCCGTTAATTTTGAGTCATTTTGATCGATCACTAGGCAAATGATATTAAAAATTTATAAAATTTATTTCAAAATATTTTTAATACTTTAAATCAAGTCTAACGAAGCCGATAATCGATCGATTTGGAAGTGTCAATATCAAAAATGACTTATAAGCATGAAGACGAGCTTCGTACTCTTAAAACTATACAAGCCCCACTCATATATATATATATATATATATATATATATATATATATATATATATATATATATATTAGAGCTTATATGCTTTTAAAAGCACTTGCATATTCCTGTTTGTGAAATGTTTATTATTGGATTTGTATTGAGATTTGTACTTTGTACTTTTTATTTCTCTCTATTTAGTTGACTTTACAAAAACACGAATCTCAATACAAATCCAATGATAAAAAATTCACAAGCATAAATTGGCTTGTACCTTTAAAAGTATATAAGCTCTTTATATATATATATATATATATATATATATAGAGAGAGAGAGAGAGAGAGAGAGAGAGAGAGAGTTCGGCTACTATACTATTAATAGTACCAAGTTATTGGTGCTATCAAGTTTTCTACCCTTAGATCAACCACTTTAATCATTTTCACCCGTGAGATTTTACTATTTTTGGAACCACCAATTAAACCCAAGGGGCCCACTATCATATCAACTACACATCTCTTAATCAAAGGGTTAAAAACTTAATAGCACCAATGACTTGGTACTATTAATAGTATACCAGCCTAGCTCTCTCTCTCTCTCTCTCTCTCTCTCTCTCTCTCTCTCTCTCTCTCTCTCTCACTCTCTCTCTCTATATATATATATATATATATATATATATATATATATATATATATATATATATATATATATATAATTGAGCTACTATACTTTTAAAAGTACCAAGTGATTGGTGCTTGTAAATTTTAGCCATTGGATAAAAGGATGTGTGGTTAGGATGATAGTGGACCCCTTGGGTTTAGTGGTTGGTTGGTGGAATAGTATGATCTAAGAGGTGAAATTAATCAACGGGAGAGATCTAACAGGTGAGATCTACCGATGGAATATGTATATATATATACAGTCCGGCAACAATGCTTATACAAGCACCAAGCAATTGGTACTTGTAAGTTTTCTACCGTTAGATCTACCCCTTTCACAAATTTCATTCATGTTGAAACCAAAATTTTCACCACTCGATGAGACGACATGTGGCGTATACCTTCGGCTAAAAGATATTTGTCGACGGAAGAATAAGTCACCAAAGAAGGGTCCATGTCTTGATTCGGACCGATCTCAGTCGAATAAAAATGCAAGACGCCACGAATGTCATCGGCTGAAGACATTAGCCGATAGGAGAAGCAGTTGTCGAAAAGATTATCGCCTCAATTAGAAGCGATTTCGGCCAAAGAAGGATATCAAAAATCGCTCCGGTCAAACGACAAAGAAGGCAGAGTCAGAGTCAGCCTTCGACTGATCAAGTTGGACTCCGAAGCGGCATGCGGTGTCCAGCATTGGAAAGCGCCGAAGATCACACTTCGACACGATAATAAGTAGATGAACTTGGACGGAAAAACGGCTACAATCCTGTTGAGGAAGTTTCGACTCAAAATGAAATAGTTAAGGATTTCACGATAACTCTCCCCAAATCACGCCAGTATTTCAAAATCGGCGCTTGTACGTAAGGTTCGGGAGTGTATAAATACCCAAACCATCGAAGAATAAGGGGTCCTGCAACTTCGTAAGCCAGGACCACCCCCCTACTTTTCATATCTTTCATATCTGCATTTACCGCATTTTCTAGGAGTAGGCTTACTTATAATTTCTTCACTTCCCTCATCATTGTATCTCCTTTCCAATCAATACAAAGTTCTAATCGACTCATCAGCCGTGTGAAATTATTATCTCTACTATCTGGTTCAGCTACTCTAGGCCAGACTCATCCTCTCTCTATCTTCATATTCCAATTCGGCTAATCTAAGCCGGACAGTCGCGAGAGTTTAAGTGAGAAGAACCTGACCGAGCAGATCCCTCTTTGGCCCGATCACTTGATCCACTGGCACAGGGAGCATCACATTCAGAGGGTCAACCGAACCAATGGGGCCGGTCGACGACCGATGTTTTCGGCCCCAACAATCTTTTTGCATGCCCAGTGGGACTCTTAGGTAACTCTTACCTTCTTCTGTCGTAGATATGTCAGAGATTCCAGAGACCAGTGGAAGATCGGCACCTAAGGAGTCGACCCTGGCTCAATTGTTCGGACAAATCACCCGAATGCTGGATAATATCGAGAGGACCCAAGCGTCCCTCGAGAAAAACAACCGGGCAATGGACACCTGGCTCGACTCTATGTTGGCCACGATAGCGGCCCCAAACAAAAGTACGGCTCGATTTGGGCAAGCAATGGCCTATATAGAATCGTACAGCGAAGGATATGTCTCCACAGTACCCCCGCAAGTGCCGACGCAATCGTTCGCGATGGCGCCGACAATGCCGACGGTGCAACCACAAGTTGCACCGCCGACGGCTACTTATTAGGCGGCGCAGCTCTTGGGGGCAATACAGTTGCAAGTCATCCCGTACCAGATGGGGATTTGGCCGATGGGGCAGAATATCGGCCATCAATCAGAGAGTTATTGGGGGATTCCTCTGCCTGACCTACTGTCGTTCATCCGGACTTTGGCTGGGAGCAGGACCAATGGGCTGGTTCCACTTCAGGGACCGATCCAACAACAGGTAGGCCCACACAGGGCGCCACCCCACCCAGCACAGCCGACGGCCCAGGTTCCTCAAGCCTGGCTCGCAGAAGTGGCTAGGGGCAGTTATGTCAGGCAGGTCCCACCGCAGGAACCGCCCCAACTTCAGGCTGGCCTATACAGGCCGCCACCACCTCCAGCGCAGGCGGCGACTCCGATACCTCATGGTGGGCTTACCGAAATGGCTGGGGGCAGGAATGACGGGCAGATCCTTCCTCAGGGACCTTCTCAACAACAGGCTGGCTATTACGGGTCGCCACTTCCACCGGCGCAACCGACGTGCCCAGCACTTCCCGTGGGGCTCGCCGAAGTATAAGCCCATGTGGAGAAAGTCATCCACAACACTGCTTGCCCGGAAACCAAGCCAGCGACGTGACCAATACAAAGATCTCTGCACCTCGCGCAAGTGAACATGGTCGGCCCCAAAGGGAAGAAGCCGATGCAGGGACCCGAGTCCCCCGAGAGGAAAAACTCAGCTCGGAGTATGCTTCGGCTTTGCATCTGCTACAAGGCCGAAATAATGGGGGAAGATTGGGATTCCCTCCTCACTGACATGCCCGAGAAGGCAAAGAGGTGGTTTGCCTTCATTAGCGAAGGCGCATACCACCATGACCACAGGCCGAACCCGGGTTCGGCCGAAGGGTCGAGCAAGCAGTCCTCCGGAGAAGAGGACAAGACAGAAGAACAAGACCCGCCCATCCAAAGGGTCTTGTGGAAATCCTATGATCGTGTTAGGCCAAGGCCGACCTCAGTCGGCTACGGGGGGCAACGAGCCCCACAACAGCAGCAAGGTCCCTACCGCGACTTCGAGAAAAGTTGAAGCCAATGGGCACCCCAAAGACTTTACGGCCAACGTGCCGAAGGGAGGCTGGCGTTCGAACCTTCGCCAAGCCCGAAAGCAATCGGGCCCCACCGGAGGCTCGGATAGGTAGGGTACAACATGACCCAATCAGCCGCTCTCGATATGGGCCAACGCCACGACCTCCGTACCGCGGGATGCCGGGGGCAGGAGAGGCTCCTTCGTTCCCCAACGTGGATTTTTTTTGGCTCACCAATGGAGATGTTGAGGCCTTAGGCGTTCAGCTGGTGCGGGAACTCAGGGTACAGTCATGGCCTAAGCCATGGCAAAGAAAGGAGATCCTTAGGGGGCACCTACGGAAGATGGACCCACCGGTAGACTAGTCGTTGGAGCAATGGTTCACTACAAGAGGACCGGCCCGATGGCAAGGGTTGGTCGTATCAAAGACGTAGAAGCGTCATATGCAGCGGACGGAGGTCGATGCCCGCGATAATGGCGTCAAGGCTCATTGGCCGTGGCCAAAGCCGGGAGGGGGAGCGACCCATGCATCGGCACCTAGTTGCGCCGATGCGGCATGCCAATGAGACAAGAAGCTCTGACGCGCCGCCTCAGAAAATACCGACACTTCGATCGGTGGTGACCAGGCCAACAGACGAAACCGTCCGGCTGGAGCTAGATACTCGTCTGAAGGCTCTAGAGGCCATAGTGAGGCACGGCAAGGAAGCGCTGGAAGGACAAAAAGAGGTCGAGGCCCCGGCCGAGCAAGAACTCAGCAGAGGGGCCCGACGTGGGAGATGACCTCCAAAGGATGACGAAGATGCCCGACACCATCTTCGGCCAAAGTCGAGGCCGAAGGGAAAAAGCCACGGATCGACACTATGTCAGTTGACAAAGGTCGAGCAGGAGTCAACATGGTTTACGTCCTACTGGCGTCCTTCAGAGCGACAGCGTCCCAAGAGGACGTCGATGAGCAGACCTTCGACAATAAGGGTTTGACCATAGCCGAGCTCCAGCTGATAGACCGGAAAGTGGAGGCCGAGATAGTGGTGTTTGAAAAATCATCGGCTTTTCAAACTCGATTCATAAGGCCATTATACATTTAGGCCTTAATAGAAGGACGACCAATGGGCCGCGTAATGGTGGACGGTGGGGCAATGGTCAACGTCATGCCCACCGCATTCTTGAAAAGTTCGGTAAGAGCAAAGAGGAGCTCAAGCCGACTGACACTACGATGACCGGCTTCACCGGAAGCGGTCAGGCAGCGAGGGGGGTCCTAACGACCGAAATAACGGTTGGTTCCAAAACTCTGAGGACCGCGTTCTTCGTAGTGGATGCTGTAAGCCACTACAACCTGTTGTTAGGGTGTGACTGGATTCAAGCCAACGAATGCATTCCCTCTACACTCCACAAAAAACTTGTCCAGTGGGTGGGGGATAAGGTGGAGGAGATAGCAACCGAAGGAATGCCGCAACTGGCAAACATAAGTATTGAGTCGATCGGCCATGTCAATTGGGCCGATGAAGATCCGGACTAGATCTTGTTCGTCCGGGTAACCGAGGAAGGAGTACAAGTGAAACTCCTCGGCGAAACCAGCTGAATGACGGCAAACAACGGACCCCCGTCGTGGATTAAGTGGCATATTGTAGGCCAGCAAGCGAGGTCGCAAGGGGGCCTCCGAAACAAGGGTCGGCACAATAAGCTGGCGGCGGCCATTATGCTATGGGTCGAGGACTCAGCCAACAAGGTCGAGGAAGAAATTAAGAAAAAACTTTGCATTCAATGAATGCACGCCAGGATTTAGACTCAACTTCGACAATCACCCGAACGGCACGTCAGGCGATTGCCGAGGGGGCATTGTTGAAACCAAAATTTTTACCACTTGAGGAGACGACATGTGGCGTATACCTTCGGCTAAAGAACATCAGCCGACGGAAGAATGAGTCACCAAAGAAGGGTCTGTGTCCTAATCCGGACCGATCTTAGTCGCGTAAGAATGCAGGACGCGACGAATCCTATCGGCTGAAGGCATCAGGCGATAGGAGAAGTAGCCGACGAGAAGATTATCGCCTCAATTAGGAGCGATTTCGGCCAAAGAAGGACATCAAAAATCGCTCCGGTTAAACAACAAAGAAGGCGGAGTCAGAGTCAGCCTTCGACTGATCAAGCCGAAGAAAGAAGGTTCTAGAAAGGAAGGGTAGGAGATTCAGGGCGCGAATCTCGCAACGGACTCCGAAGCGGCAAGCTGCGTCCAGCATTGGAAAGCGCTGAAGATCACGATTCGACACGATAATTAGGGGATGAACTTGGACGGAAGAACGACTACAATCCTGTTGGGGAAGTTTCGACTAAAAAGGAAGTAGTTGGGAATTTCACGATAACTCTCCACAAATCACGTTGGTATTTCAAAAGCGGCGCCTGTACGCATGATTTGGGAGTGTATAAATGTCCGAACCATCGAAGAAAAAAAGGTCCCGCAACCTCGTAAGTCAGAACCACCCCGCTACTTTTCATATCTTTCATATATGCATTTACCGCATTTTCTAGGAGTAAGCTTACTTATAATTTATTACTTTTCCTTATCCTTATATCCCTTTGCAATCAATACAAAGTTCTAATCTGCTCATCAACCATGTCAAATTATTGTCTCTACTATCTGGTGCGACTACTCTAGGCCGGACTCAATCTCTCTCTATCTCCATATCCCGATTCGGCTAATCTAAGCCGAACGGTTGCGAGAGTTTAAGTGAGAAGAACCCGACCGAGCAGATCCCTCCTTGGCACGATCACTTGATCTATTGGCATGCAGCACATCACATTCAAAGGGTCAACCAAACCAATAGGGTCGATCGACGACCGACGTTTTCGGCCCCAACAATCCCTTAGATCATTCTATTCCACTAACCACTCACTTAACCCAAGGGGCCCACTATTATCCCAACCACACATTTTTTCATTCAATGGCTAAAATCTACAAATACCAATAACTTTATACTTTTAAAAGATAGGAGCTCAATTTTATATATATATATATATATATATATATATATATATATATAATCATGCTACTATGCTATTAATAGCACTAAGTTATTATTGCTATTAAATTTTTTATTTAGTACAAGTGATTGATACTATCGATAGCATAGTAACCCATAGTAACCCGACTATATATATATATATATATATATATATATATATATATATATATATATATATATATATATATATATATATATATATATATATATATAGAGAGAGAGAGAGAGAGAGAGAGAGAGAGAGAGTCCGATTAGAATACTATCGATAGTACTAAACAATATATATATATATATATATATATATATATATATATATATATATATATATATATATATATATATAGAGAGAGAGAGAGAGAGAGAGAGAGAGAGAGAGTCCGGTTAGAATACTATCGATAGTACTAAGTAATTGGTGCTATCAAGTTTTCAGCCATTAGATGAAAAGATGTGCGGTTGGAATTATAGTGATTTTCTAAGATTTTTACTATTTAACCAACCACCTAGTAAACCCTAGGGGACCACTATCATTATAACCACACATTTTTTAATTCAAAAACTAAAAACTTGATAGCACCAATAGCTTAGTTCCAACGATAATATTTCAAACTAATTATATATATATATATATATATATATATATATATATATATATATATATATATATATATATATATATATATATGCACATCTTATTCTTTTTAAATTAATTAATAAGCGCACGACACTTTCAATAAAGAAACTTGGTCATTCTCATTGCACCCAATCTAGTGCGCCCTTTCAACATCAAGGAAAATGAAAGGCCATTTTCCAAATAATGGAGTTCCCCCTTTTTTTCCTTTTTCTTTTTTTCCTTTTCTCTTTTTTTTTAAATTTTTTTTTTTTTTTTTTTTTTTTTTTTTTTTTTTTTTTTTTTTTTTTGGGGTCTACGTACGTTTCCATGAAAACATGGAAATTTTCCGTTAATTGCGCCCCCTTTTCTTGTGAATTGCGTTTATTTCCATGTGCATTTGGTTGGATATTAAAATGATATAATTAAGCTTTTTCATTGGACATAAAATTCTATTAAATTTATTATCTAAACATCAATTAGGTTTAATGTATTTGTCGATAATAATTTCTAACTTAAGTTATCGTGCATTATTATTCGTGAATATATATAATTTTAGATTCATGTTAAATATATATATATATATATATATATATATATATATATATATATATATATATATATATATATATATATATATATATATATATATATATATATATTCTTAAAATTACCACCTTAACAATAATAATAATTATAATAATTATAATAATAATAAGGTTAGAATATAGAAAATCTCCGATAAATATTTATTTTTTTATTTTTTTTCTCTAATTTTTAAAAATATATATTTTAGTTCTTAAAATATCAAATTGATGCATTTAGTCCCTCTCTATCAGGTTTCATCACTATTTTATTTAATTTTTATAATTTGTACCGAAAATATCTTTAAAACTAATAAAAATATATTAATTTTTTTTATATAAAATAAATAATGATAATTTAGATATAGAAATTTCATTCTCTTTATTAACACCATAATTTTCTAAAAATATTTTTAAAATTTTTCTTAAAAAAATTATAATTTTTTAAAATTCAAAAAAAAGAAAGTGATAAAATAAATAATTACAAAATATTTTTCTATATTTTAGCCTAATAATAGTGATGGTGGTATTAGTGATCTCAGGGTGATTACAAAAATAGTTGGTGAGTGGACCAGGTCTAAGCAATAGTTGTTACTAAAAGGATATTATTTTTTTTTTTTGTTACCCATATCCACCGATGACCTGTCCGCCCGTGGGTGGATATGAGTAAAGACGTTGACTATCCAAAAATTTACAGATAAATTTTATTTATGTTCATATAATTTATAAATATAATAATCTGTTTCTGAATTATCCTATCCGTTCGTCTGTGGGTCATTTAAGCTCCTAAGGTCAAATCTTTCTTTATCATGTTTAAAGTTCTCATTTGGCAAAAGGGCAAAAAAAATAGGGTTAATTGCATACGGCTCCTTGTAAACATATTGAATAGCAGATATATTTCTACAAAGTTCAACTTTTCATATTTATTCCTTTAAAACTCCAATGTTATTCATATATATCCCTACCGTCTATCTCTGTTAGAAAAATCTAGTTAACCATAGGTTAAAATACTTAATCTTGGTTAGTTAGTGAGATAAATTTACCTTTATACACTTCCAGATATTTCTGCATTATTTTTTGAAGGAACATTTTTGAAAGGACAAAACTATCATTTCACACATAATCTGTTAAAAAATAAACAGCGAACTAACGATAATAAACCGGAGGAATATATATGAATAACTTAGAACTTTTGAAAGGATAAATATGAAAAGTTGAACTTTGTCAGAATATATCTACTATTCGACATATTTACAGGAAGCCGTATGCAATTAATTCAAAAAAATATGATGTGGAGTTCCTAGACCTTTCTCAATTCACCCTCCCTTTATTCCACTTAGAAGGTAAAGAACATAATGTTTTTCACAACCACTTTTCTTTTTTTTTTTCTTTTTTTTTTTTTTTTTTTTTTTTTTTTTTTTTTTTTTTTTTTTTTCTTTTTTTTTGTGGTCCATGTTTTGAAAGGGTCACCAAACAATGCACTCAATCAGATTCATCCAATTAAAGGAGACAAAAGTAACTTGACTAGGTCAAATTATTCCATACTGATTTAAGTTCTCTCTCTTTGATTAGTTTGCATGTGAGAAGAGTACAACTCTTTTAAAAAAGTAATATTCCAATTTAAGTTCTCATTCTTTGATGAGTTTGCATGTAAGGAGAGTACAACTCTTTTAAGTAAGTAATATTCCAATTTCACTAGGTATTAAAGAAAAAAAATAATTCTCTCCAAATGAAAAAATCTCTTCCAAATTAAATATGATGTGCTTTAAATTTTTGATGAACACACAAATAAAAATAAAAATGACGTTTATAAAGTAAACAAACCACAAATATACAAAAAAATAAAAAAAGAAATTTATTTTTAAAAAAAAATTATAGAGAAAGATTACGGACGAAAAATAATAATACTTCTCTATCTGATAAAAAAAAAAGTATAACAAAAATATTCATTAATATATTTTTTCTTATCGAATTTACTATAATAAAATTAAATTATAAAAATATATTTTTGTGATACTTTTATACAAGTATTTTATCTATATTTAAAATTAAATTATAGAGATATATTTTTAGGACACATCACAGTAATGTATCGTTATATATCCTAGCGACTGCACATATAGTGACACTAATAATAAGTGTCGATATTTTTAAATATTAAATTTTAGAGACAGTTAAAAATATTACTATAGTATAATTTTATTATAGTAATTATTCCATCAGTGACATCTATTTCTTCTTTCTCCAATTATTTTTCAAAATTTAAAACTATCAACAAACCAGAAATATAAAATTAAAAACGATAATTAAATTTCAAGACACATCTAACAACGAGAGCCAACGAGAGCGCCAGCAAAATTTCAAAATCCAATCATCTGCTTGTTGGCATTCATGTGTATACTGAAACTTACTATTAAATTTACACTTCACACTTACTGTTTATTCTCCAATATACCAAATCAAATGAAATTTGAGATCTGAATCATCAAAGACCCAAAAAAAGGTTTTAAAAGACAAAAAAAATAAAAAAAAAATAAAAAAAAAAAATAAGAAATGTAAAAGAGGGAGCTCATGGTCCAATTAGCCACCACCACCACCACTACCACCACCACCACACCAACCACTCCTATATAATTATTATATAATTTATTCTAGTGCATGTGACTATGGGGTAGGAGCTTAAGAGCCTCCAACAAGGTCTTTTTGAGCCTACCCAAATGAGGCCTCACATTTTGCTTGTCCAAATAAGCTGTTTTAATGGCCTCCCACCCTTGCTTGTGGATGGAGCATGGGTTCTTCAAAACTGGGTGATTTTTGGGGTATTGCTCCCTCAATGTGGTCTCATCCAACTTAATCTTGTACTCCATGTAGTTTATTTCCATCTCCTTTGATGCATTCCCAAATGTACCCATTGTTAGCCACTCTAGCCCCCCATATGGCACCACCTGCGTGTGTCAACACTAATATTAAAAGGGGATAATTATCTGTGTACCCCTGAAATTTGAAAAAATATCTGATTTTATCCTTCTTATTTTTTTCTTTCCAATATACTTCTCATACGTTCCACCGTTATTAAAAATATTCCTACCGTTTTTCTTTGTTAAGTTAACTAGGGTTAAACTAGAGTTAAATAATAATCGAAGTTGAAAACTATCAGATATACCTATTTTGTCCCTATCTACCAAAACATTTTCCTTTCTATTGAAAATTTTAAGGGTACATAAGAAAAGTTGGTTATGATAGAATGATATATTTGAAAGGGTAAAATGATAATTTCATACAGATAACGGCAGTTCAAAACGGTACACTAACAGAGTTAACTTCAGGAATATTTTAGAAAAAAGTTGGAACGTAAGAAGGGTAGTTTTAATATTAACCTTCTAAGAGGGATAAATCTGAAAACAGAATAATTTTTAGAGCTATATAGAAAATTGCCCTTATTAAAAATATCATTCTCTAACCGCTTAAATTTTTAATAAGTATGATAAATTTTTAGTAAAAAAGCTCCCTAATAAATGAAGTGTCACTAGTTAGTTTTATATCTATATATTCGATAATATTTAAACATGATTGAAAAATCATTTTAGATCAGCTGTTCAACCTTTCGAAATTTTGATTTAACCGTTGTCAATTTACTTTAAAATTTCAATACATCGCTTATCTTTTTAGATTTAAATTGTATACTTGGCATAATTTTCACAATTATAAATTTATTAAAATAAATAGTAAATTTAAATTTTTAAACTCAAATGTTATTAATCAAATTTTAATCTAATAAATTAAAAAATTAAAATTTTTAAAACTTAAATAGTCAAGTCATCTCATGATTTATATTTTCATCGTATCGTATTATAATTAAAAAACAGTTGGTAAATACATTTTTTTTATTATTTGAATAGGTTGCTTTGTCGGGATTTGGCGATTGGTTTTAAGATTGAACTCGAAAAAAGAGGCTCGAACATTATAATAAAATTAGATTATAAAGACACATATTTGTGACACTTTTGTATAAGTATTTTATCTATATTCCACCTATATTCAAAATTAGATTATAGTAACACATTTTTAGAACACATTATAAAAATGTGTCGCTATACACCCTAGCGACGGTACATATAGCAATACTTACAATAAGTGTCGGTATTTTTGTCAGCGACACTTTTTTTAGATTTTAGAAACATTTAAAAATGTCGCTATAGCCTAATTTTGTTGTAGTGAAAAAAGTGGAGGCATGTACCTGGATGAGCACGGCCCCGGCGGGGAGGAACACCATGTTGGTGAGCCCTGCGCCGTGAACGCCGAACATTACGTCGGCGGAGTTGACGAGCCGCGCGAACTTGCCGACGTCGGTGTTCATGTCGGGCTCGCTGACCCGCACGTCGAATCCGAGGCCCGTCGCCATCTCCACCATCGCCCGCTCGTTCACGAACGTCCGCGTGTTCTTCCGCGATATGATCAGCAGCCGCGGCTTCCGCCGCACGTCCCACCGGTCCCCTCCCGCCACCGCCACCGCCGCCCTCTCCAATCCGAACGTCTCTCTCAAAACCTGCACGCAACATAAATATTAAAAACACCGTTCTTTGACACTTCCTTAGTTACTTACTTATGTTGGCTATTTATTTATGAGTTAAAAATAGGTCCAACTTTCTGTCCGTGACAATAGGCCCAGAAGATTAATAATTAAGTTGAGTTGGATGAGCCCAATAAGTTAAGTGGAGCTGTGATCCACAATAGACCTAACGGCAAGAGGCCCAACAATAGACCCAACGTCCAGGTGGGTTGAGTCCGGTCGAGACCCGTGGGCGCTGTGTCTATACGCTTTAAGTGAATTGATTGCGTATTTCTAAAAGCTCGAGCTTTTGGAATTAATGGTTAGCGCCAACGATCCTACAACTTACTTATTTGACATGATATCAGAGCAGAGCTAGAGAGCTGAACCTTTCGAAAATCGACCACCGAGTACCCGCCGGGGGTCTTGGCGGAGTCGACGCCGAGCTCCTTGTGGAAGGCGGGGCCGGCGACGAGGCGGGGGAAGCAGCGGACTTCGGAGTCGGCGTCGAGGTCGACGATGTCGAAATTCGTCAACTGTTTAAGAATTTTTTCGAATTTTTGGATCCACCACGGCTTAACGTCGGCGACGAGGAACTGCACGTCGCCGCGAAATTGATAAGCGGAGATGAAAACGGGGACGAGAACGTCGGTGTAGTCGTGGAAGAGGTTCCCCGTGAACCCGCCGAGGGAGAACAAAAAGGCGGGAACGGAGGAGTTCACGGTGCAGGAGGGCGGGGGCGGGAGAGGAGGGGATTGGTCGGAGGGGAAGGGGAGGAGGGCCCACTCGCTGACGTGGCGGAACGCGACTGGGTCGTGCTTGCGGGCGTAGGGCTTGATGCGCTGCGCCCGGTCCAGCGGGCGCACGTGGATGGTTTTCGATTGGGCCACGACGCGCACGTCGCCACGTGCGTCGCACGTGTCCGATCGGCGACTCGACTCGTAGCACGTGCGCTCGCCCGTGTCCTCCGCAGCAGCTACCGCATTGTTCTTAATTTCGGTTTTTATTTTTTTTGAGTCCTCGTACTCTGTGAGAGAAATTTTTTTAAAAAAATTAAATTAAATTTTTAATTTAAAATTTTTAGGTTTATTTATTTTTTTTTTTTTTTTGTAGCATTGCAAATAATTTTTGTACAGATTTTTTATAAATTTTTTGGTGAAGGGATTGAGATTTTTTTGGGTGGAGAAAATGAGGATATATAATTAGAGATAATTCAGAAAAAATTGTATGAGTTATTTGTAAATTTTTATTTTCGTTTTATTGGAAATTAGTTTAGATTTTGTAGTATTAGTAACAATTTTTTGCACCCATTTCGCCAAGTTTGGGAACTTCAATATTTTGGAAAAAGAAAAGATAATTTACAAAAAAAAAAGAAAAAAAAGAAAAAAAAGGGGAGTTAATTTGTAGAATTTTATTTTTGGGGATTTATTTGGTGTAGAAATTAAATGAAGTATTTTTTGGGGAAATTAATTTTGGGAAACTTATAACACAATTAGAAAATTTCACAACAATTTTTTAAAATTTTTGGAAAAATTTAAATGCATTTGATGTATTAAGCCAAATCATGATGAAATTGAGGTAGAAATAGTAGAGCATTGTTAACAAAAATGTTTTTTTTTTTATATAAGAAAAATATATTGTTGTTCATGTACAAGGAGAGGAAAAATTAATTAATTAATTAATTAATGAAGATCACTAACCTTTTGTTGCTGATTCAGAAATTTTTCTCTGATCATCATCATCATCATCATCATCATCATCTGTGACTATCATTAAACTCTCCTTCATCTCTCCCTCAAATTTCAAAGGCACTTTTGATTTTCCTCCTATATATATATATATATATATATATATATATATATATATATATATATATATATATATATATATATATGATGATGATGATGATGATGATGATGATGATAAGTGATTCTCATAATATTAGAATAAGAATTAGTAAATGAAATAGATAGATAGAGAGAGAGAGAGAGAGAGGGGGAGAGAGAGGGGGAGGGGGGAGGGGTGTATGTGTGTGTATGAGGGGAATTGCATACCATAAGGAGTGGAGCAAAAGCGAGCCTTGATGAAGGAGAGGGCACAAAGGGAGAGGAGCATGGATGCTATGATGATCACATTCCCTACTCTTCTTGACTCACCACCCCTTCCATAGATCCTTTGGGACTTCATCCTTGAGCCTTCTCTCTCTCTCTCTCTCTCTCTCTCTCTCTCTCTCTCTCTCTCTCTCTCTCTAGATCTTTCTCTCCCCCTTTGTTTGTTTTCTATCTCTTTTCTCCTTCCTCTCTCTCTCTCTCTCTCTCTCTCTCTCTCTCTCTCTCTCCCCTTTGAGTCTCTCTTTTCTCTTTGCTCTCTCTCTCTCTCTCTCTCTCTCTCTCTCTCTCTCTCTCCCTTTGAGTCTCTCTTTGCTCTTTGCGCTTTGCTCTTTGCTCTCTCTCCCCCTCTTTGTATCTAGATCTTTCTCTCACCCTTTCATTTCTATATCTTTCCTCCTTTCTTTAGCTCTCTCTCTCTCTCTCTCTCTATCTTTGTTTTAAGTTACCACCTCAACCCTTTGAATCTTATAACAAAGTAAGGACTATCATTAATGGGAGTGTGTGGGGGGTAGCAGCCTAAGTTGGCCAAGTTTGGTGTTCTCATTTCATGATTGACTAAGTGACAGCAACTACCAAACCATATACCAAGAATACATACATGATACATGTCACCACTGTAGGTTAAATTACCTTTTTATCCTTAAACTAGTAAATAGCTTCTTACACTATCTTTCTAAATTATTATAATTATATTTCATAATTTAATTTAGTTGCCATTTCTCATTATGTTGTTAATTAAATTAGATTACAATAATAATTTAAAAAGTTTAAATAAAAAATTATAATAAATTAAAATTTAAATACTAAAATATCACGCCGCTTATGATTTATCTAAATACAATATATATATATATATATATATATATATATATATATATATATATATATATATATATATATATAACCACTATATTAACAATCTTTTATATTCTAAAAAAAAAAATTACAATACAAAAAAATTAAGATGCAGTTAAAGTCGTTTTTTCTTTTTATATTTAATGATATTTAAAAATATCTCAACATAGTCGTAGTATTTAAAAGTTTCGATTAAAATATCGATAAATAAAAAATCATCATATCAATACGTATACCAAGCGCCAGTTAAAATATCGGTAAATAAAAAGTGTCATATATATACCAACGCTTATATCAAGTGTCGATAAAATACATTCTGGCGTAAGGTGTCGAAAAATTAGAATTAATAGTAAAATTTATCATTTCATAAATTAGTTTGATATTTATATAAAGGCATTTTTTGAAGCGTCAGTATTTGCTATATTATAGAGACACTTGGAATACTACAACAAAATTAGGTTATAGTAATATATTTTTATGACACTTTTTTTACAATTGTTCTATTTATAGAACACATTACAGTAATGTGTCACTATACACCCTAACAACTGCACATATAGCGACACTAATAATAAGTGTCGGTATTTTTTTCAGCAATATTTTTTTTAAAATTTTAGGAAAACTTAAAAATATCGATATAGCATAGTTTTGTTGTAGTGGAAATATTTTTTTCAACCGTCGTCTAAAAAACATACTTATATTAAAAAAAAAAATTATAGTGTTAAAAAATTTCAAATTTACCACAACCTTAATTTTGTTTTATCTCTGCACCTTGAGATCAGTTTCAATAAACATATATACATACATTACACTACAATAAAATTAGGCTATAGCGACACTTTTAAGTATTTCTAAAATCTAAAAAAAGTGTCGCTGACAAAAATACCGACACTTATTGTAAGTGTTGCTATATGTGCCGTCGGTAGGATGTATAGCGATACATTTTTATAACGTGTCCCAAAAATATGTCTCTATAATCTAATTTTGGATATATATGGAATATAGATAGAACACTTATATAAAAATGTCACAAATATGTATCCTTATAATCTAATTTTATTGTAGTGTTATTCTTACTGATTTGTCCAAATGTGTCTGTTTGCAACAACAACAACAACAACAACAAAAAAAGGAATAATTTCATTTTTTTAATTAATTGGACTACTTGATATGTTTTAGCAACAAATGGGCTGTAATTTTTTAAAATCAATTTATTTCCAAACAATGAGATTTTAAAAATATTTAAAAACTTTTTTATTTCTCTTTTCATTTATTAGAATTTATAGATGGTATAAACGCACAGTATAGTCATCTAATATATCTTCTTACTATGTTCCATAAAATGATCTGCATAAACAAATTATTAGCTGATGAGAATCATAACCGCCGAAATCATTTTTGTTATAGGGTGATCGAATATGGATTCGGATATGGATACGAAAAATAAAAATCCAACGAATTTGAATTTGGATATGGATTTTGACTGTATCCGATCCGAAACCGAATCCGATCCGAACTCGAATTGATTTTACGTTATATAATATATGTGTATATAAATATTTGATATTATATTTAAATTTATATTTTAAAAATTTAGATTTAATGTAATATATTTAAAATAATGTGAAGAGAAAACGAGAAATAATTGTTTCGGATTTAGATTTTCGGATTCGGGTTCGGATTTGGATTTTAAATTTTTTAGTTGAGTTCGGATTTGAATATGAATTTTTAAAATTCGTCAGATTCGAATTTATATTCGAATTCGAATTTTTAAAAATCCGTCCCGAATCCGACCCGATGATATGCGGTGGCAAATACATAACTATTTGGGATACCCTATAAAATTTGTAAAGCTACTTAATTATGCCATTGATTTAGGATTAACACTCTAATTGGGGTTATAATTACTCTTTTCATGTGCAATAATATAATTAAAAGATGTGTACTACTTTGGGAATTAATCTCAAAGCAAAAGTGCAACTGTGAAGGTACATCAATTCATTGCACACCTCTTTGTACAATGAAATTTTGAATTGTAAAATTGATTTAATATGAGAGCCATGGACAGCTCAACTTATTTTACAAGTGCACAATTTTTTAGTACTCTACCTTGCAAATGGGTCTCTCAAAGTCCTGTTTAGATGCATGAATATTTGTTGGATTACGTAAAGTTATTTTTTGAGTCAATTTTACGGTTAAAATATCGAAAATTTGAAGTTTCTAAATATTAAGTATCAGTACTATAGAGTACTTTAGGAGTTCTGCAAAATTTGAAATTATGCAAAATTGCTTTAATTTTCTACTGTATACTGGTACTCAAATATGAGTACCGATACTGAGCCTTTTTTTTTGTACTGTGCACCGATACTCAAAATTGAGTATTGGTACGTACTCAACTTCACGACGGGTTGAATATAGTGGATCTGACTCTAAATTAATTTAATCTTGTTCTTAGATATTATGGACGAATTCCGGCGGAAAATGAATTTTTGAAAATCCTTTGAAAACACTTTAAAAAAGATTCTTAAGAAGAGATCAATGACTAAAAGTGAATCGAAAACTTGGATTGATAGTAAAAATCGTTTTCTAATAGAATTAAGATTTTAGAATTATATTACCTCTTATAATTCATCCTTTTCATATGAAAGTTTTATTGTAGACGCTATAATTGAGAAGAAAACGTGGAGAGCTCCTCGGTGAGTTTCTTATAATCCAATCTTACTCCTTATATTTTTGTATCGTGAATTAATCGAAAAATGTGTTGAGGTGGTATTGCCCGTGGACGTAGGTCGACACATTATTGACTGAATCATGTAAATCTTGTATTCTTGTGTTCTCTTGTCCGTTTTATTATTTTGTTAATTTCGTGCTTATTTTCTACCATCGTTCTTGCCTATTTTCATCTACGAAAGGTCTTATTTTTATTGCGTTCGTGTGCTCTGTGGGTTTGAGGTATGCTCAGTAATTTCATGACCGGTCCTCTTCATATTTTGTTCGGTATATCTCCTTAATTTACTCAACAAATTTATACATTTGGGTGGTAAAAAATATAATCAAATATTTAAAATAAAATATTATATTCGAACTTTAAATTATTCTTTCAAAATAAAATAAATTATTTTGCAGGTGAAATATATTATTTTATTAAATTATAAATAGTAAAAATTTTAAAGATATAAAAAAATTAAACTCCTTACTTACCATCATATTAAAAAAATCTTAATAAAAAATAAATTATCATCGTATAACTTATGCTGAAATTCAAACAGAACGCCCTACAAGTATGGGAATTGAAGCATCACTGTTCATGCAAAATTTATAAAAAATAAGAAATTTATGTGAAATCACCAATCACTAAATTGTTCGGTAAATATCTTCCACCAAAGGAATAGATTCTTAATCCAAATAACGATTTAAACATGTATTGGGTATATTTGCCAATGCATAAGGATTTGAAAAAAAAAAGGGGGGGTATTTCCATAAGAACTCAAAATTTTTAGGCTGCGTTTGGTTCGGGTACAAGAAAAATTTAGTTATACCGGGAATAGGTATAAGTTATGGTATTAGCAGAAATTAATGTTAATTTATGTTTGGATGTATATAAAAGTTATAACGGGTATAAAAAAAATTATGTTTGGTAAATTAAAAAGGAATAAAAAGAATAAAAGAAATTAAATTTTTATAAAATAATGAAATAAATTTTAAATTTTATAAATTTAAATAACTTATATGTAGAAACTCGAAATATCTTAATTTTAATAAATAGTCTAAAAGTGAATTTTGATCTGATTTTGAACTCAAAAGACCCCTGTTGGCCTATATGGTCAATCGCCAGTGTGCAAGTTGCATGATTTACGAGGCAAAAAGGCTATTTTCCAATCCGGACATGATCTTGGAAATCTGAATTGACCGTTGCGATCGTCTCGTCGAACTGAACGAGATTCATATTCAGCACTTTTCGATCCGACGGTCAAATCTTCCAGAAATCGATGAAGAAGCGAGCAAATAACCGCGACCAATGTAACAGTGCTCTGTGCACAGTGTAATAAGTTGTTACTGTAGGTGAACAGTAACCCTAGTTTTCGGAACCCCGACGGATGCAATGTTGACTAATTCACTGTCCGGAATTCGAACATAGTGATCCAGGTAGTCATTTTGAACGGTTTCGTCGTTCTGGACGCAATGGCACTGACGGAATTTCCGTTTGACGACCCTAAAGCATTGTAAAGCGTGCCGAACTGTATAATTTACAGTATAAGATGGAATTTAAAAATTATGGATCGAAATTTTAGCAAACCAAAATCGCTACCTAATAGGTTTCGTCGAGCCGGACGTCGTGGCGGTGTCAGATTTTCATTTTGACAGACCGGTGGTCTCGAAAAGTGTGAAATACGACAGAAAACACAGTATTTTGAGCGAAAACCCTAGAATTTTGCTCCGAATCGCGTGCCACCCACTGGAGAGGGACTTTTGTGTGAAACAAAGATGCTGTGAAGGACTTAACTGTAAAGGTTAAGAGATCAAGGGCTAAAATGCAAAGTGCCATGTGTATATATATATATTTAAGGTATACTCGGCTAGGGCTACAAGAAACCCTAAATACCAGAGCCTATACCTAGCCGCACCCTCCAACAGCTTTCCTCCCACTCTCTGTCGTGCTCCCCGGAGCCTCCCCGCACCGGCCGCCGCTTCATCGCCGGAGAAGCCCAAGAAGAAGAAGAAGACATGAAGCTTCTTCTCGGTTGATGGGAGGAAGGTGTGGAGAAGGGCCAGGTTGATCAAGACTTCTCCTGAGTGTTCCTCTGTGAGGTTGAGACCCAGCCCGAGGTGTCCCGGCACCTTGCTCCGCCGAGCGCCGCCGCGGCCACCATCTCCTTCCTCAAGTTTCTCCGACGAGGTAAGTTATGGAAAGGATTTTGTTTAAATGGTCTTTGGTCATGTGTATGGTGTTTCTGACATCAAGTGGGTTCTCCCTATGAAGCCCGAGCTGTCGCCGTGCCTCCGGTTGCCGGCGGGAGCATCCCATCGCCGGAAAACATTATTTGGTCCGAGCTTGGGCACGGGCGGCATCCGACCGATCAAGTCAAGATCAGAACCGTTGATCTTGCTCTTCTGGATGATTGCAAGCTGCTCCTAAAGGTTTGAGTCGATCGGGGGAAGATCCGCGAAGATCCGGCTAGCCCTAGAATCGGCAAAGTGTGAACCGCGGCCTCTCCTCGCCGTCCGGCGCCGCCGCGCACCCGAGCCGCCGGCCAACCACCCAGCAAGCACCAGGGGACCGAGGGGAACCTTTTGGTCCATCTTGCGCCGGCCCAGGCCTCGCCGGCCGGAATCCGCCATTAGAGGTGGGTCATCTTCACCGAGCTTGGGTTGGCTTCGAACTCCGGCGATTGCCGGCGTTTCCCTCCGCCGGGCTGTGACTCAGGTAAGCCCATTTGATTATTAGGAGGCTTTTTGTAGAGTTGCATGGGAGTTTGGACGTCAGGTTAGAGATCACTGCTGTTGCACCATTGTAGCAGCCCGAGCACCTTCTCCGGCCGCCGCCGTCGCCTCCGGCCGCCGTCAGTCGACTTGGCTGAGTCTAAACCACATCTGGATGGATCATCTAACTGATGCTCATCTTAATTCCGGGTTTTAACTTGGTTGGGTCCAAGACTAACTCAACCCGAGTTCTTGCTTAAATTGGGTGCTGCTCCAGCGATCTCTCCGGCCATTCCCCGGCCAATTTCAGGTGAGCACCACACCTTTCAGTCACTTATACACATGCTGCTCCAGATATGGCTCAATTATTTTGAGGTTATAGCATAAAATAATGAAGAGGTGAATTTGGACTTTGGTTTTTATGGGCCAACTTTGTATTGGGGCCTGGTCTCGGCCCAATCTTGTGAGCACGAGCTTCGTCTCGTCGTAACGGGCGCGCTGAAAGTTACGGCGCAGCTTTTGGACCCCCGGATTTCAAGAACGAGTCGAAACAGTGGATTAACTCAATGTATTTATGCAAATTAAAATATATTAGGGATCGAATTGTAAATTGGACTTGATAGCTGTCCTTAGACAGTGTTTACACACCTACTAGGCACCTTGTTAGAGTTCCTTGGGTTCTCGTTGATCGAAAATCGGATTCCATCCGTAAATCGGCGTATTATCCCCGTTTAAACACACTGTTACTGTCGTGTCGTCGGGATGGGTATGTGTGAGTCCTTTACTGATTATAGCTTCTTATTCAGGGCTCAGTTGTTCAGCACCAGCCTCCCAGTAGTTGTGCGGGAGTTCGGGATCGGCCTACATTGAGGTGGGTTATCTTCGGTCCGGGCTTGATCTATTCAGCCCTCTGGTTGCTTTAGTCCAGTCGGACACCTGTTTTTGATTTGCCCTGATGATTATATCTATAGGACTTATCTTGATATATGTTAATCTCGTTTGACACGTCATGATTCTCCTGTTTGACATCGACTCGATTAGACTTATACATGTGATTGTTTGTTCACGGTCAGCCGATTATTATCTACAAGATCCCTGATTATTTCTGACTGATCCTGATTGATTGATATATATAGATTTGCATGATTAGATGACACCTGTTGATTCCTGTCATTGAGATGTTATTCGAGATATTATTGATATGCATGATTGATTGATCCTGATTGATAGATACCACTCGATATGCATGATTGATTGATCCTGATTGATAGACACTACTCGATATGCATGATTGATTGATTCCGATGGATAGATATAGACAGATGATTCCCTGTTGGGATCTCGGCATGTTGCCGACTACCCGGTCACTAGACCGTGAGATTGATCATTATGATTTGCCATGCACTGCTGTACTTCACGAACATGGCCGGGGTAGCTCCCCGTGGAGATTGTTCTTTACCGGTAAAGTGGTCTGATGATAGACCCGTGAGCCCTCGACAAGGTTATGTCAGCCGAAAAGGTGCCGAACAGTGGCATTGCTTGAGGTTCTCTGAGACCAATATTGGCGCATGATTGGATATTTGGTTTTCTACCTTTGACGCATTACTTTTACTCGTACTGTTGCTCAGTTGTTCCAGCACTATTATCTGTAGACATGCTTGTATCATTCGTAGTTCTTTATACACGATCCTTGTAGTTGACTTTGATTTCCGGCCTGCATGCTCTACAGTTTTCATGATATTTATCTCTGAGATACCCTGATTGTTCAGCATACTTACCTGCAGTTTTATTTCTGATTATTAGTAGACATCTATGTTTCCAGCTTTTCCTACAGATCTTTACTATCCGCAGATTTTAGTACCCAGTAGGTACGATTAGCTGATCCTCGGCTCGTCGTGCCCACTGGGATACACTCCGGTGTATCTCACACCCTCGGGTGACTGTTGTAGGTCCGTCGGGTGGTGAGATGTCGGGACGATCCAGTGAGCCGATTACGATAGAGCTGTCCCCATGAGCATTATATATCGATGACTTCTGCAGACATTTACTTTCCGCATTTCATTCCAGTTTATCTTGATTTAGACATTTAAAACTGATGATGTAATAACTTAATTTTGATTATTCCTGCTGAGTAGATTAGATCAGTTACTGATATATCTGTTGATCTCTGATGATGATTTTTAGCCGTGCATGTATAGGGGAGTCTTTGTCCTTGGGATAGAGAGTCTTCTGTACGTGTGGCGGTCTGTTGCGCCCAGTTGCAAACTCTGATTTATAAAAAAAAAAAATTTAGCCTGCTTTTCAAAACTCGGGGCGTGACAGATTAGATGGCATCAGAGCATAGGTACACGATACCTAGGTATTTGGTTAGGATTGAGCCCTAGGATGACTGGTGATCCACGTGAGAATGCGGGGTATTTGTATAGTGGTTGGGAGCTCAGGTGTGTTTCATACAGTTGAGTTTCGTTGTTTTGGTTATTAGTCGTACGCACTCTGGTTTTTGGGAATCGTTGTTAGTGCAGGGTTAGCCGCGGTCATGGTTTCGGTTGTGGGCTTAATGTTTCTGTGGAGCCAGAGCGCTCGGATCAGTTACAGTGGTTAAAGGTTAAATCACTGTTCTTGTCGTAATCGTCTAGCTGATGGCACAGCAGTAGATGACTGCTAATATTGCACTAGCCTCACAGTTTGCTTAGAGGTTGAACAAGTTGTTGATCTTTCAGTGTCCCCGTGTCATAATTCAATGGCCTATGGGCTCGATGGTAACCCTGTTTTGGAATGGATTCAAATTGGCCCCACCTTTTGCACAGATTTTGTGGACCGACGTGGACTCTCCTATGAGTTAGTCATGGTGATATTTATAACCACGAGGTGGTAGTAATCCTTGATGAAGGTTATGTTTTTAGCACTGAGATGGTGTTGGGAGGTATGTGATATACCTTCTGATAGGAGTTGCGTCCCCAACTAGTTGTTGGCGACATATCTATGGTATTTCGCTGTTCTTTTGGTAAGCACGTTGGCTGCAGACAACGTACTGTCGAAAGAACTGAGGAAATACTCTGCCCTGTAATGGGGAGTATCAGATTGGGTCTAAATTAGTAGCCTTAGAGTTGTCGATACCTTGCGACTAATTTCGTGGCCCTCGAATAAACTATATGAGCATTCCCTAGGGTATGACTCTAGTTGTAAGCTCTGGGAATAAAACTTTTTTTTAAGTTGTAAGTTTCAGGGACGAAACTTCTTTTAAGTTGTAAGTGATGTAGAAACTCGAAATATCTTATTTTTAATAAATAGTCTAAAAGTGAATTTTGATCTGATTTTGAATTCAAAAGACCCATGTTGGCCTATATGGTCAATCGCCAGTGTGCAAGTTGCACGATTTACGAGGCAAAAAGGCTATTTTCCAATCCGGACATGATCTTGGAAATCTGGATTGACCGTTACGATCGTCTCGTCGAACTGAACGAGATTCATATTCAGCACTTTTCGATCCGACGGTCAGATCTTCCAGAAATCGATGAAGAAGCGAGCAAATAACCGCGACCAATGTAACAGTGCTATGTGCACAGTGTAATAAGTTGTTACTGTAGGTGAACAGTAACCCTAGTTTTCGGAACCCCGACGGATGCAATGTTGACTAATTCACTGTCCGGAATTCGAACATAGTGATCCAGGTAGTCATTTTGAACGGTTTCGTCGTTCTGGACGCAATGGCGCTGACGGAATTTCCGTTTGACGACCCTAAAGCATCGTAAAGCGTGCCGAACTGTATAATTTACAGTATAAGATGGAATTTAAAAATTGTGGATCGAAATTTTAGCGAACCAAAATCGCTACCTGATAGGTTTCGTCGAGCCGGACGTCGTGGCGGTGTCAGATTTTCATTTTGACAGACCGGTGGTCTCGAAAAGTGTGAAATACGACAGAAAACACAGTATTTTGAGCAAAAACCCTAGATTTTTGCTCCGAATCGCGTGCCACCCACTGGAGAGGAACTTTTGTGTGAAACAAAGATACTGTGAAGGACTTAACTGTAAGGTTAAGAGATCAAGGGCTAAAATGCAAAGTGCCATGTGTATATATATATTTAAGGTATACTCGGCTAGGGCTACAAGAAACCCTAAATACCAGAGCCTATACCTAGCCGCACCCTCCAACAGCTTTCCTCCCCCTCTTTGCCGTGCTCCCTGGAGCCTCCCCGCACCGGCCGCCGCTTCATCGCCGGAGAAGCCCAAGAAGAAGAAGAAGACATGAAGCTTCTTCTCGGTTGATGGGAGGAAGGTGTGGAGAAGGGCCAGGTTGATCAAGACTTCTCCTGAGTGTTCCTCTGTGAGGTTGAGACCCAGCCCGAGGTGTCCCGGCACCTTGCTCCGCCGAGCGCAGCCGCGGCCACCATCTCCTTCCTCAAGTTTCTCCGACGAGGTAAGTTATGGAAAGGATTTTGTTTAAATGGTCTTTGGTCATGTGTATGGTGTTTCTGACATCAAGTGGGTTCTCCCTGTGAAGCCCGACCCGTCGCCGTGCCTCCGGTTGCCGGCGGGAGCATCCCATCGCCGGAAAACATTATTTGGTCCGAGCTTGGGCACGGGCGGCATCCGACCGATCAAGTCAAGATCAGAACCGTTGATCTTGCTCTTCTGGATGACTGCAAGCTGCTCCTAAAGGTTTGAGTCGATCGGGGGAAGATCCGCGAAGATCCGGCTAGCCCTAGAATCGGCAAAGTGTGAACCGCGGCCTCTCCTCGCCGTCCGGCGCCGCCGCGCACCCGAGCCGCCGGCCAACCTCCCAGCAAGCACCAGGGGACCGAGAGGAACCTTTTGGTCCATCTTGCGCCGGCCCAGGCCTCGCCGGCCGGAATCCGCCATTAGAGGTGGGTCATCTTCACCGAGCTTGGGTTGGCTTCGAACTCCGGCGATTGCCGCCGTTTCCCTCCGCCGGGCTGTGACTCAGGTAAGCCCATTTGATTATTAGGAGGCTTTTTGTAGAGTTGCATGGGAGTTTGGACGTCAGGTTAGAGATCACTGCTGTTGCACCATTGTAGCAGCCCGAGCACCTTCTCCGGCCGCCGCCGTCGCCTCCGGCCGCCGTCAGTCGACTTGGCTGAGTCTAAACCACATCTGGATGGATCATCTAACTGATGCTCATCTTAATTCCGGGTTTTAACTTGGTTGGGTCCAAGGCTAACTCAACCCGAGTTCTTGCTTAAATTGGGTGCTGCTCCAGCGATCTCTCCGGCCATTCCCCGACCAATTTCAGGTGAGCACCACACCTTTCAGTCACTTATACACATGCTGCTCCAGATATGGCTCAATTATTTTGAGGTTATAGCATAAAATAATGAAGAGGTGAATTTGGACTTTGGTTTTTATGGGCCAACTTTGTATTGGGGCCTGGTCTCGGCCCAATCTTGTGAGCACGAGCTTCGTCTCGTCGTAACGGGCGCGCTGAAAGTTACGGCGCAGCTTTTGGACCCCGGATTTCAAGAACGAGTCGAAACAGTGGATTAACTCAATGTATTTATGCAAATTAAAATATATTAGGGATCAAATTGTAAATTGGACTTGATAGCTGTCCTTAGACAGTGTTTACACACCTACTAGGCACCTTGTTAGAGTTCCTTGGGTTCTCGTTGATCGAAAATCGGATTCCATCCGTAAATCGGCGTATTATCCCCGTTTAAACACACCGTTACTGTCGTGTCGTCGGGATGGGTATGTGTGAGTCCTTTACTGATTATAGCTTCTTATTCAGGGCTCAGTTGTTCAGCACCAGCCTCCCAGTAGCTGTGCGGGAGTTCGGGATCGGCCTACATTGAGGTGGGTTATCTTCGGTCCGGGCTTGATCTATTCGGCCCTCTGGTTGCTTTAGTCCAGTCGGACACCTGTTTTTGATTTGCCCTGATGATTATATCTATAGGACTTATCTTGATATATGTTAATCTCGTTTGACACGTCATGATTCTCCTGTTTGACATCGACTCGATTAGACTTATACATGTGATTGTTTGTTCACGGTCAGCCGATTATTATCTACATGATCCCTGATTATTTCTGGCTGATCCTGATTGATTGATATATATAGATTTGCATGATTAGATGACACCTGTTGATTCCTGTCATTGAGATGTTATTCGAGATATTATTGATATGCATGATTGATTGATCCTGATTGATAGATACCACTCGATATGCATGATTGATTGATCCTGATTGATAGACACTACTCGATATGCATGATTGATTGATTCCGATGGATAGATATAGGCAGATGATTCCCTGTTGGGATCTCGGCATGTTGCCGACTACCCGGTCACTAGACCGTGAGATTGATCATTATGATTTGCCATGCACTGCTGTACTTCACGAACATGGCCGGGGTAGCTCCCCGTGGAGATTGTTCTTTACCGGTAAAGTGGTCTGATGATAAACCCGTGAGCCCTCGACAAGGTTATGTCAGCCGAAAAGGTGCCGAACAGTGGCATTGCTTGAGGTTCTCTGAGACCAATATTGGCACATGATTGGATATTTGGTTTTCTACCTTTAACGCATTACTTTTACTCGTACTGTTGCTCAGTTGTTCCAGCACTATTATCTGTAGACATGCTTGTATCATTCGTAGTTCTTTATACACGATCCTTGTAGTTGACTTTGATTTCCGGCCTGCATGCTCTACAGTTTTCATGATAGTTATCTCTGAGATACCCTGATTGTTCAGCATACTTACCTGCAGTTTTATTTCTGATTATTAGTAGACATCTATGTTTCCAGCTTTTCCTACAGATCTTTACTATCCGCAGATTTTAGTACCCAGTAGGTATGATTAGCTGATCCTCGGCTCGTCGTGCCCACTGGGATACACTCCGGTGTATCTCACACCCTCGGGTGACTGTTGTAGGTCCGTCGGGTGGTGAGATGTCGGGACGATCCAGTGAGCCGATTACGATAGAGCTGTCCCCATGAGCATTATATATCGATGACTTCTGCAGACATTTACTTTCCGCATTTCATTCCAGTTTATCTTGATTTAGACATTTAAAACTGATGATGTAATAACTTAATTTTGATTATTCCTGCTGAGTAGATTAGATTAGTTACTGATATATCTGTTGATCTCTGATGATGATTTTTAGCCGTGCATGTATAGGGGAGTCTTTGTCCTTGGGATAGAGAGTCTTCTGTACGTGTGGCGGTCTGTTGCGCCCAGTTGCAAACTCTGATTTATAAAAAAAAAAATTTAGCCTGCTTTTCAAAACTCGGTGCGTGACAGATTAGATGGTATCAGAGCATAGGTACACGATACCTAGGTATTTGGTTAGGATTGAGCCCTAGGATGACTGGTGATCCACGTGAGAGTGCGGGGTATTTGTATAGTGGTTGGGAGCTCAGGTGTGTTTCACACAGTTGAGTTTCGTTGTTTTGGTTATTAGTCGTACGCACTCTGGTTTTTGGGAATCGTTGTTAGTGCAGGGTTAGCCGCGGTCATGGTTTCGGCTGTGGGCTTAATGTTTCTGTGGAGCCAGAGCGCTCGGATCAGTTACTGTGGTTAAAGGTTAAATCACTGTTCTTGTCGTAATCGTCTAGCTGATGGCACAGCAGTAGATGACTGCTAATATTGCACTAGCCTCACAGTTTGCTTAGAGGTTGAACAAGTTGTTGATCTTTCAGTGTCCCCGTGTCATAATTCAATGGCCTATGGGCTCGATGGTAACCCTGTTTTGGAATGGATTCAAATTGGCCCCACCTTTTGCACAGATTTTGTGGACCGACGTGGACTCTCCTATGAGTTAGTCATGGTGATATTTATAACCACGAGGTGGTAGTAATCCTTGATGAAGGTTATGTTTTTAGCACTGAGATGGTGTTGGGAGGTATGTGATATACCTTCTGATAGGAGTTGCGTCCCCAACTAGTTGTTGGCGACATATCTATGGTATTTCGCTGTTCTTTTGGTAAGCACGTTGGCTGCAGACAACGTACTGTCGAAAGAACTGAGGAAATACTCTGCCCTGTAATGGGGAGTATCAGATTGGGTCTAAATTAGTAGCCTTAGAGTTGTCGATACCTTGCGACTAATTTCGTGGCCCTCGAATAAACTATATGAGCATTCCCTAGGGTATGACTCTAGTTGTAAGCTCTGGGAATAAAACTTTTTTTTAAGTTGTAAGTTTCAGGGACGAAACTTCTTTTAAGTTGTAAGTGATGTAGAAACTCGAAATATCTTATTTTTAATAAATAGTCTAAAAGTGAATTTTGATCTGATTTTGAATTCAAAAGACCCATGTTGGCCTATATGGTCAATCGCCAGTGTGCAAGTTGCACGATTTACGAGGCAAAAAGGCTATTTTCCAATCCGGACATGATCTTGGAAATCTGAATTGACCGTTGCGATCGTCTCGTCGAACTGAACGAGATTCATATTCAGCACTTTTCGATCCGAGTGTCAGATCTTCCAGAAATCGATGAAGAAGCGAGCAAATAACCGCGACCAATGTAACAGTGCTATGTGCACAGTGTAATAAGTTGTTACTGTAGGTGAACAGTAACCCTAGTTTTCGGAACCCCGACGGATGTAATGTTGACTAATTCACTGTCCGGAATTCGAACATAGTGATCCAGGTAGTCATTTTGAACGGTTTCGTCGTTCTGGACGCAATGGCGCTGACGGAATTTCCGTTTGACGACCCTAAAGCATCGTAAAGCGTGCCGAACTGTATAATTTACAGTATAAGATGGAATTTAAAAATTATGGATCGAAATTTTAGCGAAGCAAAATCGCTACCTGATAGGTTTCGTCGAGCCGGACGTCGTGGCGGTGTCAGATTTTCATTTTGACAGATCGGTGGTCTCGAAAAGTGTGAAATACGGCAGAAAACACAGTATTTTGAGCGAAACCCTAGATTTTTGCTCCGAATCGCGTGCCACCCATTGGAGAGGGACTTTTGTGTGAAACAAAGATGCTGTGAAGGACTTAACTGTAAAGGTTAAGAGATCAAGGGCTAAAATGCAAAGTGCCATGTGTATATATATATTTAAGGTATACTCGGCTAGGGCTACAAGAAACCCTAAATACAAGAGCCTATACCTAGCCGCACCCTCCAACAGCTTTCCTCCCCCTCTCTGCCGTGCTCCCCGGAGCCTCCCCGCACCGGCCGCCGCTTCATCGCCGGAGAAGCCCAAGAAGAAGAAGAAGACATGAAGCTTCTTCTCGGTTGATGGGAGGAAGGTATGGAGAAGGGCCAGGTTGATCAAGACTTCTCCTGAGTGTTCCTCTGTGAGGTTGAGACCCAGCCCGAGGTGTCCCGGCACCTTGCTCCGCCGAGCGCAGCCGCGGCCACCATCTCCTTCCTCAAGTTTCTCCGACGAGGTAAGTTATGGAAAGGATTTTGTTTAAATGGTCTTTGGTCATGTGTATGGTGTTTCTGACATCAAGTGGGTTCTCCCTGTGAAGCCCGAGCCGTCGCCGTTCCTCCGGTTGCCGGCGGGAGCATCCCATCGCCGGAAAACATTATTTGGTCCGAGCTTGGGCACGGGCGGCATCCGACCGATCAAGTCAAGATCAGAACCGTTGATCTTGCTCTTCTGGATGACTGCAAGCTGCTCCTAAAGGTTTGAGTCGATCGGGGGAAGATCCGCGAAGATCCGGCTAGCCCTAGAATCGGGAAAGTGTGAACCGCGGCCTCTCCTCGCCGTCCGGCGCCGCCGCGCACCCGAGCCGCCGGCCAACCTCCCAGCAAGCACCAGGGGACCGAGAGGAACCTTTTGGTCCATCTTGCGCCGGCCCAGGCCTCGCCGGCCGGAATCCGCTATTAGAGGTGGATCATCTTCACCGAGCTTGGGTTGGCTTCGAACTCCGGCGATTGCCGGCGTTTCCCTCCGCCGGGCTGTGACTCAGGTAAGCCCATTTGATTATTAGGAGGCTTTTTGTAGAGTTGCATGGGAGTTTGGACGTCAGGTTAGAGATCACTGCTGTTGCACCATTGTAGCAGCCCGAGCACCTTCTCCGGTCGCCGCCGTCGCCTCCGGCCGCCGTCAGTCGACTTGGCTGAGTCTAAACCACATCTGGATGGATCATCTAACTGATGCTCATCTTAATTCCGGGTTTTAACTTGGTTGGGTCCAAGACTAACTCAACCCGAGTTCTTGCTTAAATTGGGTGCTGCTCCAGCGATCTCTCCAGCCATTCCCCGACCAATTTCAGGTGAGCACCACACCTTTCAGTCACTTATACACATGCTGCTCCAGATATGGCTCAATTATTTTGAGGTTATAGCATAAAATAATGAAGAGGTGAATTTGGACTTTGGTTTTTATGGGCCAACTTTGTATTGGGGCCTGGTCTCGGCCCAATCTTGTGAGCACGAGCTTCGTCTCGTCGTAACGGGCGCGCTGAAAGTTACGGCGCAGCTTTTGGACCCCCGGATTTCAAGAACGAGTCGAAACAGTGGATTAACTCAATGTATTTATGCAAATTAAAATATATTAGGGATCAAATTGTAAATTGGACTTGATAGCTGTCCTTAGACAGTGTTTACACACCTACTAGGCACCTTGTTAGAGTTCCTTGGGTTCTCGTTGATCGAAAATCAGATTCCATCCGTAAATCGGCGTATTATCCCCGTTTAAACACACCGTTACTGTCGTGTCATCGGGATGGGTATGTGTGAGTCCTTTACTGATTATAGCTTCTTATTCAGGGCTCAGTTGTTCAGCACCAGCCTCCCAGTAGCTGTGCGGGAGTTCGGGATCGGCCTACATTGAGGTGGGTTATCTTCGGTCCGGGCTTGATCTATTCGGCCCTCTGGTTGCTTTAGTCCAGTCGGACACCTGTTTTTGATTTGCCCTGATGATTATATCTATAGGACTTATCTTGATATATGTTAATCTCGTTTGACACGTCATGATTCTCCTGTTTGACATCGACTCGATTAGACTTATACATGTGATTGTTTGTTCACGGTCAGCCGATTATTATCTACATGATCCCTGATTATTTCTGACTGATCCTGATTGATTGATATATATAGATTTGCATGATTAGATGACACCTGTTGATTCCTGTCATTGAGATGTTATTCGAGATATTATTGATATGCATGATTGATTGATCCTGATTGATAGATACCACTCGATATGCATGATTGATTGATCCTGATTGATAGACACTACTCGATATGCATGATTGATTGATTCCGATGGATAGATATAGACAGATGATTCCCTGTTGGGATCTCGGCATGTTGCCGACTACCCGGTCACTAGACCGTGAGATTGATCATTATGATTTGCCATGCACTGCTGTACTTCACGAACATGGCCGGGGTAGCTCCCCGTGGAGATTGTTCTTTACCGGTAAAGTGGTCTGATGATAGACCCGTGAGCCCTCGACAAGGTTATGTCAGCCAAAAAGGTGCCGAACAGTGGCATTGCTTGCGGTTCTCTGAGACCAATATTGGCACATGATTGGATATTTGGTTTTCTACCTTTGACGCATTACTTTTACTCGTATTGTTGCTCAGTTGTTCCAGCACTATTATCTGTAGACATGCTTGTATCATTCGTAGTTCTTTATACACGATCCTTGTAGTTGACTTTGATTTCCGGCTTGCATGCTCTACAGTTTTCATGATAGTTATCTCTGAGATACCCTGATTGTTCAGCATACTTACCTGCAGTTTTATTTCTGATTATTAGTAGACATCTATGTTTCCAGCTTTTCCTACAGATCTTTACTATCCGCAGATTTTAGTACCCAGTAGGTACGATTAGCTGATCCTCGGCTCGTCGTGCCCACTGGGATACACTCCGGTGTATCTCACACCCTCGGGTGACTGTTGTAGGTCCGTCGGGTGGTGAGATGTCGGGACGATCCAGTGAGCCGATTACGATAGAGCTGTCCCCATGAGCATTATATATCGATGACTTCTGCAGACATTTACTTTCCGCATTTCATTCCAGTTTATCTTGATTTAGACATTTAAAACTGATGATGTAATAACTTAATTTTGATTATTCCTGCTGAGTAGATTAGATTAGTTACTGATATATCTGTTGATCTCTGATGATGATTTTTAGCCGTGCATGTATAGGGGAGTCTTTGTCCTTGGGATAGAGAGTCTTCTATACGTGTGGCGGTCTGTTGCGCCCAGTTGCAAACTCTGATTTATAAAAAAAAAATTTAGCCTGCTTTTCAAAACTCGGGGCGTGACATTATAATTTAAAATAAAATTAATTAATTTTTTTAAAAAAAAAAAAAAAAAAAACTGCAGGTGGAACAACTGAGTTATTCCACCTGCTGCTTGGAACAGTTATTCTTTCCTAATCCCAGAATTAGGTGGAACAGCTGTTCTAAGCAGTTTTTTATTGTTTGGGTACAAAGGAGAATATTCCCCTTATCCCTCCCTAATTTTTGTACCTAAATGGAGCCTTAAGTTCTTACTTAGTTTACCTAACTAGCCTACTAAAATATTCCCTACTAATAGAATCTTAAACAATGAAATGTGTACGCAAACAAAAACTAGAAGATCTTGTATGTTTATGCTAAAGTGACATATGTCAAAACGAGTTTACATGAAAATATATAATTAGTATTTCTTCAAATAATTCTGTTCAAATAATACTTTTACAGTATATATTGAATATATTATGTACTTATAAACCACTTATCCAACTTAATTATTTTGACTTAATTAAAGGGAGAAAATATGTGATTATAGATATTAATTAATATGTCCTACTTTAGATACTAATAGAACAAATAACCCACGTGTATTGTGAGTTTATACAGTGAAAGGGAACCAGTCGTTGAATTATCGAGCACATATCAATCCACACAGCATACGAGTGCAGTGGAAACAGAATTTTTTGTAGATGAAAGTAGACGAGAACGATCGTAAAAAATAAACACGAAAATTAATAACTAAATAAATAAAACGAATCAGAGACACAAGGACACAAGATTTACGTGGTCCGACCAATAATATTGTCTCGACTTACATCCACAGGTAAGACCAGCTCAATGCGTTTTTTGATTAATCCACGACACAAAAGTATAAAAAGTAAATTTGAATTACAAAAAACTCTCTCAGAAGCTCTTCACGTTTTTCTCTTAATTAAAATTTTGAAAAACGAATTACAAGAGTCAACATAAGTTTAAAAAATCTAATTCTAACAGAAAACGATCTCCACCGTCCTTCTGAATCTCCAATTCATTTCTAGTCGTCGATCTCCTTTTAAGAATCTATTTTAAAATGTTCCTGAATCATCCCTAATCTTTTGAAACAAGATTGGAACAAATTAGAGTCAAATCTAACATATTCAATCTGTCGCGGAGTTGAGTACCGGTACTCCATAGAAAAAATAATTTTTCACAGTTTCGAATTTTGAGGAACTCCTGAGGTACTCAATAGTACCGATATACAAACTTCAAATTTCGATACCCAATATCTAGAAATCTCAAATTTTCAACGTTTTTATCTTGATATCGATTCGAAATATGATTTTACATAATCCAGTATAAAAAACTTAGTGATACATAATAAAAAAAGAAACAAATCAATACATATAAATACTATATTAAAATGGCTTAGCTTGTGATAATTGTTTGGAACTCCCTAGTCATTGACTATGTCATATGTGACTATGTCTTTGTTATTGGACACACAAGCTTAATGAAGAGAAAGTGATCTTATTTCCCTCTAATAATATATTATTTAAGTTTTACTTTGGTCCTATATTATTAATAGTAAATGTGTGTTATTTAATTAATCCATTGAACACACAATGTAAACATCATCAATAAGTGCTCATGCCAAGTGGAACATTATTTAATTTAACTAATAACCAAACTTGAATCAATTTTCTTAATTCTCTAGCTAGTACAACATTTTGACTCGAATTTTTTTTTTTTTTAATAGAAATTTTTAGTAGAAATGGGGGTTGTGAAAGTTTAATTGAGATCTTAATTCACTACAACAAAACTATACTATGGCGACACTTTTAAATATTTCTAAATACTAAAAAAAATGCTGCTAGAAAAAATACCGACACTTGTCATTAGTGTCGCTATATGTGCCGTCGCTAGGGTGTATAGCGGCACATTACTATAATGTGTCCAAAAAATGTGTTCCTATAATCTAATTTTAATTATAAATGATGGACTACAAATAGGACACTTACAAAAAAAGCGTCACAAATATGTGTCCTTATAACCTAATTTTATTGTAGTGATTAAGCAAAGTTTTTAAATAGTTAGACCAAATATTTGTGAACTAATCTTTAAAATAGTGGCGTGATGTAAGGAGACATAGTCCCTTTGTTTTGCGATCAATATGTGATCCAATGTATTTAATTTTCAATAAAATTAAACGATTGGGATTATCATCGAATAGTTCTATTAAAGCGACACTTCTGTATCAAATATACAAATACCTAAAGAACATCAGTATCGCTAACTCTTCCTTCTCCCCCGTCCGATTTTTCTACTATGTTCGATTTTTCTATTATGTCGCTTGCAACTCCTACATTTCATTTACTTCTGATTGATTGCCTAATCACACCAAACTTATATTTTCACTATAAGACATGATTAACACGAAGTTGATATACACTTCTCCACTTGAAAAGAAGGTGCTCCTTCTTAAAACTTTTACATATATTGCTACAATACAAAGTCGCTTGTTACTTTCAATCAAAAATAAATTGTTCCATCTTTTCCGAATTGTTCGACTCAAACATTTAGCATCACTCAAGTGAGAATCAATCCCAATTTTTCTTTTTGGTGACTTTGCTTTCATGTCATTTATTTCTGATGACCCAATTATACCAAACTTATGTAACTATACCAAACTTTTATGTACTCATCATGTGATGTGACATATGTAAGGAATTTTACTTGAATGTTCATTGGCCACCTCAAGGTACATGCATGCCCTAAGTTGATAGTATTAATGGATCCTTTGTGATTTGGGTTGTGTGTTCATTGGCTCTAGCTAGGGTTAGTGGGGTTTGGAATCAAAAGGAGAGGGCCCCTTGGTTGTTGGTGGTAGGTCATCCATCTCTAATACTGTTCAAATGGTTAATTATCATGCTACACATCAGGAGGTGGCCTTCTTTAGTAGGAATTAGTTCCTGGACCTAGTTCATATATCGTATGTTATAGCGACACTTTTAAATATTTTTAAAAGATATATATAAATGTATACCCCAAATGGGATGTACATTTTACATCCCATCCATCCAAGGGTAGGGTGAATTCTACCAGTCACTTCGAAGTGACCGGTGGATAAACCCCCACCGTTGGATGGGGTGGGGTGTATTACCGGTCACTTCGAAATGACCGGTGGGTAAACCCCCACCGTTGGATGGGGTGGGGTGTATAATGTACACCCCGAGACGTAGCATTTCTTATTTTTAAAATTTGAAAAAAATATTCTTGGCAAAAATACCAATACTTCTTATTAGTGTCGCTATATGTGCAGTCGTTAGGATATATAGCGATATATTATTATAATGTGTTCCAAAAATATATCTTTATAATCTAATTTTGATTATAAATAGAATATAGATAGAACACTTGCACAAAAATATCATAAAAATATGTTCCTATAATTTAATTTTATTGTAGTATTTTTTTAGAAAGAGAGTTAAAAAAAAAACATGCTATTTACTTTAATTTTTTTAAAAATTAATTTATTTAAAAATATAAAATAATTAGATTTGAACTAGAAACTTCGAGTGCCGGCCATCAAATTTATTGCCATCTGCTTTAGGAACGTACGATCGATCGATTCCGTCTATTATTTTATTAAAACATTCGGTGGTACAACCCACACTATGTGAAGGCATGGAGGTGGCCTTCTTTAGTAGGAATTAGTCTCTGGACCTGGTCTATATATCGTAGACTGCTCCGTCTGTGTGGTTTCATTATAATAAAATCATGTTATAACGACACTTTTAAATATTTTTAAAATGTATATATAAGTGTATACCCTAAATAGGATGTACATCTTATACCCCACCCATTCAAGAATAGGGTGAATTCCACCAGTCATTTCGACATTTCGAAGTGACCGGTGGGTAAACCCCCACCGTTGGATGGGGTGGGGTGTATAATGTACACCCCGAGATATAGCATTCCTCATTTTTAAAATTTGAAAAAAAATATTCTTGGCAAAAATACTAATACTTCTTATTAGTGTCGCTATATGTGCAGTCGTAAGGGTGTATAGCGATACATTATTATAATGTGTTCCAAAAATATATCTCTATAATTTAATTTTGAATATAAATAGAATATAAATAGAACACTTGCACAAAAATATCATAAAAATATGCTTCTATAATTTAATTTTATTGTAGTATTTTAAAAAAAAAAGTGAGTTAAAAAAAAAACTTCAAGTGTCAGCCATATAAAATAATTAGATTTTGAACTAGACACCTCGAGTGTCGGCCATCAAATTTATTGCCATCTGCTTTAGGGACGTACGATCGATTCCGTCTATCATTTTATTAAAACATTCGGTGGGACAACCCACAATATGTGAAGGCATGGAGGTTTGGATTCGAATCTGGAAGTAAAAAGATCGATGCGAGAAATTTGTTGTGCGATTGGAAAGTAAACAATCAATTTACTTGAAAATATACGTTATTTTTACTATAAAAATAAAGATTAAATTACAGAAAATTTTTTTGTAATATCTCGTTTTTTCATTTTGTTCCTCTATTTTTTAAAAGCCTACATTTTGCCCTCTCGTAATTACCGAAATATGTATTATCCCCCTCCGTGAGTGAACAGTCAATTTTTTTAAAAATATTATTAGATATACCCAAAATACTCTTCAAAAATAACGGAAAATAAGCTAAAATTCATTCTCTTTAATATAAGGTAAAGATATTTTCGTCAATTTATCTCCTCCGTTAACGCCGTTGTCCCCTAAAGACAATTCGGTAATTACGAGAGGACAAAATATAAATTTTTAGGATAAAGTAAAAAAGTAGAATATTACAGAAAAATTTTCTGTAATTTAGCCAAAAATAAAAGATTCGAAAGTTTAGAAGTTAAAATATGAAGGCATGTTTAAATACATGAATATTTTATTTTAACATTTTATTTTATTTATCCAAAAAACTTGTGGTATTCATTAGAGAGGCATTGAATTGATGTTAAAAATAGAAAAATATTTTCGGTCTTCAGGCCACTTCTTCAAAATAAGTATGAATATTAAAATATTTTAAAAAGCAAAAATTCAAAATCATTACTTTCAATCATACAACAAATTTTTTATTACGAATAAGTTATTTCTAGATAATTTATACTGATATCCAAACAAAGTCAAATATCTAAAATAGGACAGTATATTCGACCTTTACATTATTTTTTTTTAAATAAAATAAATCATTTTGTGACTATAATATGCTATTCTTAAATCATAAATATTAAGACCTTCCAAAAAAAGTAAAAATCAATGATTCACTTATTATAGTTTTCTTCCTACAGTTTTGAAAATATAATTTTAAAATAAATTTTATATATATTTTTCAAAATTAAGAACTAAGAAATAGTTTATAAAGTTCAAGGCTTCAAGTGTTTGGTTGAAAATGTTAGGATTTTCATATATGTGGGCTAATTAATTATATTTAAATTTGAATTTACTATAGATAAGGTCAATTCTAAAAGATATAGAATTACTTGATATAGTATATCTTATCCTTTTTCCATCGATTTAAATTAAATAGAATCCTAATCAGACTTTGATGGGAAGTCGATCTGGAATCTATATAAAGGGGTACTGGTCCTGCCACCTATTCATGTGCATTCTGGTAAAATTATCCATTAAATCCACACCATACGGAAGAACGCCTGAGAAAGGAGGAGAAACTAGATTACCTAGTTCGGTCGGTACTGTTTAGTATTGCAACCGAATTTCTTGCTTCCGCTGTTTAATCAAGAATTTTCTCGATGGCGCTCTGTAAGTTATTTTACAGTTTTATTTATGATCCTGAATATTAATATGTATTCGATTTTATTTTATACCATATAAACTCCATCAAAAAAAGCATGGGAATGAATAGATAGTATCCCGATAACTGAGTTCGAAACCTAGTTGCTTCATATTTCTAGCTAAATTTATTTTGAAAATAAACGAAGCGGATAACATGCTATATTTCTCTCAAAAAAAAAAAAAAAAAGATAGTATCATGACAGTACAAGGACTATATGTTCCATTCATTTTACCCAATATATCTAAATATAACTATTAAATACAACTTGTACAATATCTAAAAGATCGATATAAAAAAATGATAAATTTTAAACACTTATTTCGTATGCAATGAGCAGTATTTTTCTGAAAAATTCGAGGTGAAGAAATTTTTGAAAACTACTTAGCTAACACTTATATTCAATACTTTCTTTCATAACTTAAAGCTTTTCAGTAAATTTAAAATATAAGCTTAATTAATTATAAATGGGAGGAAATTAAATAATGCTGGCAGCTTAAGGAGACTTCGAATTCAATTTTTTTTTTCTATTATCTTTTTATATAAAATAAATATTATTTTTCAAGATAATGATGTCTATATATTTTATATTCAATATAATTTTTAATGCATGCATATAGGGTTGAAAAATAGTTTGCATTACTAACTTCTTCATGTGTGTGACATGGTGGGCCAAAACCGCACAATAATATGTCTGCCAATAAACAAATTAGGGTTTTTCCCAAGGTGCATATGTGTCGTGCCCTGGAGTCGAAACTGTGATTCGAGCTCGCCAATAGATTCGCCACCCATACGAGAAATCCCGCATAGTCGCAGCGTCTAACCTGCAAAAGATAGTACTACAGCTATACAAATATCAGAGCGGGAATAAAGTGCTGTAAAAATAAAATCCAAGCACTATACATCCAGAAATAAAGTACAATGTCCATCTCCCAAATATGAATAACCATCATACATCATCCTCTCTACAACATCTCTACACCCAAAAGGGAGGTAAACTACATCAATAATACATCAGTCTCTTACAAATACAAGAAATCTCTCAAAAGAGTAAAATATACAATATTCAGCTAACTGTACTAATTAAAAATCTCCAATCAGGGGGTACAGCTACACTCCTCGAGCAGGTAAGGATCTAGCTCGTGACTCCCTCGTCTCGAACAACGACCGAAAGATCAGCAACTCCCGCAGAAGACTCTGCAAAACAAAGAAGAGAAAAGGAAAGAGGGGGAAGAACCCCCCAACAGGTTTGAGAGCTATTTGTAAACCAATAGCCCTCAGTGGGTAAATCCTCAAACTCCAACGTACCCACCAAGTCTACCAGAGGCTAGAAAGGAGGTAAAGTGGGAAAACTGAATAAATCCGCTGATAAGAAAAACTACCACTAATATGCCTCTAATGCAGTACTGAGTAACAACGACTGTATGCATGTATCAGTAAATAATATCTACCAAAATAACCCAATCAAATGGACCGGTATAAAACTCGGTACTGCCTGCAAACTGCCTGCTCTGTCGTCACCATCGGTCACGTCAGCCTACGCGTAATGTCAATGTGATATCAAACCCAAGAACTCAGTAACTGACCGGCACCTACCCGGTCCTGCTTCACACTCCGGAGTGGTACTCGAGGGAAGCTACCCGCACGAAGAAGTAATTAGCCAAAAATATCTCAGTATAGCAGGGCTTAGTCACGACTATACTCAAAGCGAAAAACTTCATCCACTAACAAAACCCCAATCCCCAATCCGATGCAAAAATCAACACCCGGTCAATCGCCCAATATCCGCGGTTGGCGCAACACCCCACAAGCCAACAATCTGGTACAATAACCGACATCCGGTCAACCACGCAGTATCCGCGGTTGCTGCAACACCCTACAGGCCCACAATCTGATACAATAACCGACATCCGGTCAACTGCCCAATGTCCACGAGTGCCGCAACACCCCACAAGTCCATAATCTGGTACAACCATCCCAGACTCAACAATCTCGGCTACACTATGCCAAACCCCTGCTCGCAACCCGAGCAACATGAAACCCATGTTTAAGTAAAAGAAGAAGAAAGAAATAAACATATTTTCTCCTAAGTCAAGCTCCAATATGATAGTGTAGCAGTAAAAGATGGCCTATCTAAATATCCATACAACCATACATTTGTTCTCATGAAAGATAAAAAGAAGTGTATCAAATAGTAGCTCCACATAGGTATAACCAACATGCCAAAATTACTAACCAACTACACATGTCCATAATCCATGATCCATAATAAATCATCAAAGTGTACTAGTTTCATATAGATAGGCTAAGAAATAACCGGAATAATTCATTCATGCATGATCTACAATGGGGTGGCGAAACAATAAACGGTGTGTCGGTGGTCACTCTAATAGCCCTGGTGAGTAAGCCATAAAAAGAAGTGCTCAACAACCCACCTGGAACGGGCAGATCCGGAATCCGATCAAATAGACAAGTTGACGCGCGCGCTCCCGCAGCTCCTACGGTCCCAACGAATCCAAGATCTCTGAAAAACTCCTCTCGGATCAGCAATGGCGAGTGCAACCGTGCAGTGCGGTCCAATAACCGATAAACAAAATCCGGCGAGCCAGTCAGGATTAAATAGGGATTAATCTGCACATTATCTTCAGCCGGGGCCAAAAAAGTAAATACTCACCATGATCTAAAATAAAAGTTCCAACTTTTCCTTTCTCCACGAAACGCCACACGGTCCCCGAAAACAGTGAAAAGAGCTGACCGCAGTACAAAATAACAGTCCCAAAATTCAGTGTTTGCTATTTTTTTCATCAGTCCAGAAAAACAGTAATTTTCACTCTTGAGATGATCTCAGAAAAATCCAAGAAAAATACGGCTGCGTTCCTTGCGAAGCGTAGATGCGAAACGAGTCCTGAAATTCCCAATTCCGATAACCGTAGGCTGAGAAAAAGTAAGAATACTCCACCTCTGTCCAAAACATTGTCGCAGTAAAAGTGGTCAAAAGATGCCTCGAAAATCCCACCAAAAACTCAAAATGGAGCGAAGTGATTGACACGAAATCGAAAGCCTATCTCTCGTGATCGCGCCGAACCAAAAATCGGCTAAAATCTCCCTCAGATCAGCACAGAGGAGCCTGCGGACAAAGCGTCGACGGAAAGAGTCACAATAAGAGAAGCATCGAAGCGCACCGCGTCGAGGAAAACGTCGATGCCGCGGCCTCAAAAAAAATCAAGGCTCCTTCAAAAGACGGTGAACAAGTGGAAGAGTGCCTCTGCTAAAAGGGGCTCCAAGAGGTTTCCAAAAAACCCGAAATGAGAGGAAACCAAGGCCTATTTATAGGCGAAAATTCCAACAAAAAAACACCAGGCTTTGGGCTACATTTTTAGGCACCTGAAACCCTCGAGCGCCGAACACGCGACACCATGCAGTGTGCCCGGATTGATCCGGGCGCGCCATGTGTCCTACCACATGCGGTTGGCCACGCCACGCGGCCCACCCGCGTATGCGGTTGGTTGGCGCTCGCCACTCAGGCGGCGCCACGTGGCGGCGCCATGCCGCCCCCCGTCTGCCCCCGCTGCCACGTCCACCTGCCCCACCTGCCCCGCCTACCCCGCACAGTGCGTCGCCCAATCCCTGTGCGCCACGCATCCCGCACGCCGGCTCACTGCACCCGGTGCACGCGACCTGGGCCGTGGATCGGCCCGCATACAGATTGGGCCCGTTGAGCGCAGTAAGCCTAGTTTGACTATTTTTGTGCGCTGAGTCCGTTTTTGACGTCCGAATTCACCAGAAAAATTTCAAATAGCCATTTTCGAACATTTTTCCGAGCTAAATCCAACCGCGATCACCGTTTTGCGCAAAATCACTTCTATCACTTGACGAAAACACCCAAATAGGTATTCTTGATCCTTTTTTTGCGCTGGGTCCATTTCTTGAGTCCGATTTGCGCGCAATCAACTCTAACAATCAACAAGGGCCTCCACAAGCTGCTGATCAAGCCAAAACTCCTCCACGGGGATTCGGGTCCTCATAATATGGGCCCGCTGCTAAAGATAAAAGAGAAATTGGTACTGGCCCACTTATATTCACCTTGATTCATGTGAGAGTAGCACAAATGTCACGTGAGGGGCATAAAAAGTTTGAGCTATTAGAGAACAATACCTATATATTTTTATATTAACATTTTTTTGTATATTTGGACTCACGTTTAGATTTGAAATTTTTTAATAGACTCAAAATGTGAGAATACTCTTGATATGACTCGAACTCAAAGCCTTCTGCTCGACTATCATATTAAATTATATAAAATAAGATAAGTGCTAGGTGTACACCCCAAATGGGGTGTACATCTAGCATTTTCCATAAAATAATTATTGTATTCTAAAAATTTATGCATTGTATTTTAAAATTTAAGTTGTTAAAAAATAGTATTTATATATTTTTATATTAAGATATGGAGAATTAGGGACAAAGTTGGAGATGGCATCATCTTTTGCTCTCATTCTTACCACACAAAAAGTATCAAATAATTAGGAAAGAGAGAGAGAGAGAGAGAGAGGGAGAGAGAGTAATTTAGAGAAATGGCATTTATATATACAGCATAGCTTATATATTTTCAAAAGTATAAACTCATTTATACTTATGAAATTTTTTATCATAAAATTTGTATTGGGATCTGTATTATTGTAAAAACATTTAAGGAGAGAGAAAGAAAGTGCAATAGTATAAATTTTAATATAAATTTTATGCTAAAAAATTTATAAATATGAATGAACTTGTGATTTTGAAAGTATATAAGCTCTACTCTTTATATATATATATATATATATATATATATATATATATATATATATATATATATATATATATATATATATATATATATATATATATATATATATATATATATATATATATATATATATATATATATATATATATGTATATATATATATATATATATATGTATATATATATATATATATATATATATATATATATATATATATATATATATAGAGAGAGAGAGAGAGAGAGAGAGAGAGAGAGAGAGCTAGACCGGAATACTATTAATAGTACCAAGTTATTGGTACTATTAAGTTTTTAACTGTTGAATTAAGAGATATGTGGTTGAGATGATGTGGGCCCCTTGGGTTTAATGGGTGGTTGGAAAAATAGTAAAATCTAACGGGTGAAAATAATTAAAAGGCTTGATCTAATTGTAGAAAACTTGATAGCACCAATTATTTGGTACTATCGATAGTATACTAGCCGGACTCATATATATATATATATATATATATTCAAAAGAGGGTCCAAATTAAGATGGTTGGATTTTGTTACGTGGGAGGTGAGGGGCCTCTAATCTTTTATTTTTTTCTCACCTCTGAATTTTTATTGTAAAATATTTTTTTGTTGAAGTTTTATATGGTGTTTTTCCATTTTTTATTGTGTGGTGTTTTGATATTTTTGGTGAAGTGAATTAAATTAATATATAAAATTATTTAAAATTATTATTGTAAGCTTTTTATTCTTATTTTTACCGTAGTTATGTAATTTTGGACGTATAGAAAATTTGAATTTTCAGTTCCTACATATTAGAGAAAAATATGTGCTCGGATTGGAGTTGTTTGTACTTTTCTTTTCAAGGACATGGATTAGGACCAATTTAAACTCCGCTCTGGATGTGTAGAATGAAAATCAAACAAGTCTTTTTTTTAAAAAAAAATAAATTAAACAAGTGTTGAGACCAGAATTTTTGCCACTTGAGGATGTGACACGTGGCGTTTACCATCGGCTAAAGGTATCAGTCGACGGGGGTTTGAGTCAGCAAAGAGGGATTCGCGTCTCGATGGAGACCGGTCTCGATCGCAGAAGATAACAGCGCGCGACGCATGTCATCGGTCGAAAACATCAGCCGATGAAGGAAGAGGAATCCTCGCCGATCTCAGGCACGCAATAATACGGCACGCGACATAAGCTATCTGCTAAGAGCATCAGCCGATAGGAGAAACAGCCGACCAGGAGGATCAATGCCTCATCCAGAACTAACCAGACATCGAACCGCCCCGATCAGACGATGAAGTAGGCGGAGTCGGAATCAACTTTCGATTGATTGAGCCGAAGAAGGAAAGACCCATTTCTTGTTTCAAACCGATCTTGGGTGCGTAACGATAAAGACACAAGATGCGACGGATGCCATCGGTTGAAGGCGTCAGCCGATAGAAGAGTCAGCCAACAAGAGAAGCGGTCAACATGAGGGTTATCGTCCCATCCGAGGCCGTCTCACAACCGAAAACAGATATGAGACCACCTCAGTCAAGCAACGAAAGAGGCGAAATCAAGGTCAATTCTCACCTGCTCGAAGCTGCGGAAGGAAAGATCTTGAACAGAATAGTGCGAGATTTGGACGCAAATCCCGCAATTAATCCGGAAAGGCAAGCAACGCCCGGCGGCGAAAAGCACCGAGAATCACGCTTTGGCGCAACGAATGAGATGAACTTAAACAGAAAACGGCTACTATCCTATTAAGGATAATCGACTCAAAAGGAAGTCATTAAGGATTTCACGATGATTTTCCCCGAATCGCGTCGATAATTCAAATCCGCGCCTAATAACTTGATTAGAGATGTGTATAAATACCCGAGCCATCGAAGGAAAAGGGGTCCGGCAACCTCGTAATCCCGGTACCACCCTAACTTCTTCATATCTTAGGAGTAGGTTAACTTAAGTTTTATCGCTTTCCTTTACTGCTTTCTTTACTACTTTTTTAGGAGTAGGTTTAATTGTAATCTCTATCCCTACCTTCTTCCTTATATTCCCTTCCCAAGCAATATAAAGGTTTAATCGGTCAATCAGCCGTATCTTTTTTGTATTCTGTTTTTTAAAGCTATAATCGACTCTTTAACAGTATCTTTATCATTATCTCTTTCACCCGATTCGGCTACTCTAAGTCAAAACCGGCGATTCATCTCAATCTCCGTAAATCTGATTCGGCTATCCTAAGCCGAGTGGTCGTGAGAGTTACCAGAGGAGAACGCGGCCGAGCGGATCCTTTCTCGGCCCGATCGCTTGATCTATTGGCACGCGGCGTACTTGACATCTCTAAGGGTCACTCCTGGGGGCCGATCGCGCGCCGCCACTTTTTGGCCCTAACAACAAGAAATGTGAAATCACTAGGTGGTTTTGAACTTGAAATTTCGAATATCAACCATCAAGTTTTTGCCTATCTGCGCTAGGTACTATAAGAAAATTGACATTTAAGAACATTTTTTTATATTTAATAATACTTAAAAATCTTTCAAAATAGTCTAGCATAATATTTGAAAACGTTAGTTAAAGCGTCTGTAAATGAAAAGTTGTCACATATATACTGACGCTTATTTTCAGTATCGATAAAATATATTCTGACACTTTAAAGCGTCTAAGTTGTTTGAAATACTAACACTTTATAACGTCGAAAAATTAACAATAATAATAAATTATATTATTTAATAAATTTTTTTTAATACAATAGATAATTCATACGATGATATTTTTCGAAGAGCCAGTACTTTCTATATTATAGGGACGCTTCACCCAAGTATTGTTTAAAAGGCGCCTTTATATGAAAAAAAAAATTATAGTATGAATGAAACAAATAACATTCGAATTTTTTAATAAATACAAATTTTAAACTCTATCGTATTCTGAATATTTTTAAACTCTATCGTATTTTGAAGAGAAAACGATATAGGATAGAAACGACTTAAGATCACCTTTGTAGTTGTATTATTCAAAAAATTGATTTAATCAAAACAACAACAACAACAACAACAACAACGACAACATAACAGTATATGCACATGCACATACGTGCAAACACACATGATCGCACACACGCGAACAAACTTATAGTTAAAAAAGTTGCCTTATCCAACAAATTATATATGCTTTACCACACATTGAAGCTAAAGCAAAACTTTATCTAAAGCAACTAAAGCTAATCCTAGTTAAAGTGGGGTACTTTTATTATTATAGTTTATACTTTATACACCTAACTAAAGTTCATTTAAACATTACATATAACTAAAGTTGTGGTCTCCACTTAATTACAATTTCTTGGAAGAAAAAAAAAAAAAAAACCCAAAAAAAAAAAAAAAAAAAAAAAAAAAAAAAACCATAAAAGGAAGTAGCTGCAGTTATTGTCTGTGTAGAGCATTGAAGATGTGTCTGTGACAAGGACATATGATTCTCTGTTCTTATGCATCATAGAAATTCGTGTAAACTTTATTTTATCATAATTTTTTTTGACTCATATTTCTATCAATAATTTAATCATTACAACTGTAAATCAGTTTATAAAATACACTAAAAAAAATAATATTTAAAAATATTTTTTTATTTAATTAATAATATTTAATAATATTTTAATATAATTTAATAACGTATTTAAAAAAATCAGTTAAAATATCAATAAATAAATTATGATGCTTATATCATAATAATAAATATATTATGAAATTTTAAAACATCAACAAATAAAAAATAATAATAAATTTTATTATTTAATAAATTAGTTTAATATAATAAAATATTTATTTAACAATGTTTTAAAAGTATCAGTATTTGTTATATTATAGAAACATTTAAAAACGCTTTTCTCTAGCGTCGTTTAAAAAATATTTTTATATTAAATTTTTTTTATAATGATAATGAGATTCAACTTTTTAAATTGAGTAAGTCAGAAAAGATATTTTAAATTATTAAAAGTAAAAGTTTAATCATCAAACAAATAAACCACACTATAAAAAAGAAAATTAATATAAAAATATTTTTTAGGGTCTGTTTTGAAACTCCACAGAGTTTTAAGCGATTTTATTCTGTATTTTAAAAAGTGCTTTTTTTTATTAGTTAGTCCGTTCGGATGACCAAACAACGGAAAAACATTATAACGTAAAATTACTGTTTCGGAGTATTTTTGGGGAAAAAAAAGTGGTTAGACCGGCTAAAAAAAATTCCCTATTTCGCGTAGGACTTATCACTCGCCCTTTTTCGCATTTAGCAACTCTTTAAAAATATAAATTTAAAAATTTAAAAATAAAATTTAAAATTTAAAATTTTAAAAATAAATTTTAAAATTTATTTTTTATTTTTTATTTTTTATTTTTTAATATTAAAAAATGATTTGTAAGGAGCTCTAGCGATTGGCGCTCAGCAACATCAAGATCTGGTTGGCGCGATTGTTGTTGCTTTATTTTAAATTTTAAATTTTATTTTTTATTTTTTATTTTTTATTTTTTATTTTTTATTTTTTATTTAAATTTTTATATTTTATATTTGAATTTTATATTTGAATTTTTAAATTTAAAAATTTAAATTTCAAATTTAAAATTTCACATTCAAATTTTTAAATTTAAAACAGAGTATTTTTTTAAAGTTCACAATCCAAAAGGCTAAAAACAGAATAATATTTTTATAGAGTATTAAATTTTTCAATATATCTAATAAGTTTTATTTTATTTTACAATGATTGCCAAACAGACTCTTAGACTACGCCAGAAAAAATGTCTTAATCCGAAAAAAAGATATCGTCAAATAAATTTTCTATTGTATCAAATTAATTTATTAAATAATATATTTTATCATTTTTAAATTTTTAAATATTTTAAAATTTTAGAATTTTAAAAAATTTAATATTTTAAAACGTCAGAATATATTTTACCAACACTATATTTTTAAATATAACGTTAGGTTACATTACAATATTTTTAAGTATTATTAAATATATAAAAAAATAATTATAAATATTATTTTTTTTTCCGGATAACACTCGTGCAGTTTACATCCCTGTTGATGAGATCTCCAAAAAAAAAAAAAAAAAAAAAAAAAAAAAAAAAAAAAAAAAAAAAAAATTACTAACTAATTATTATAAGAGCCTCCAATTTAAAAAAAAAAAAAATTAATTACATACGGCTTCCTATAAACATATCGAATAGCAAATATATCCCTACAAAATTTAACTTTTCATAGTTATTTTTTTAAAAATCCAACGTTATTCATATATATCACTACCGTCTATATCTGTTATAAAAATCTAGTTAACTATAAGTTAAATATATAATCTGAGTTAGTTAGTGAGATAAATTTATCTTTTTATCCTTTCAGATATTTTTATATTATTTTAACAGTTAAAATTTTTGGAGGGATATTTTTAAAAAGACAAAACTGTCATTTTATATATAGTCGGTTAAAAAATAAACAATGAACTAACGGTAATAAACCGGAGGAATATATATAAATAACTTAAAATATAAAAAGTTAAACTTTATATGAATATATCTGCTATTCGATATGTTTACGGAAACAATTAACCATAAAAAAAAATATATATATACTTATTTGAGTTGAGTTTAAAAATTAATTTACATGTCCTCCATCTTTGTAAATTTACTTTATGGGGGGCACTGTGGCACCAGCTGATCTTGTACATAATAATAAATAGCCTCACATAAGATGGATAAAATATATTTTTTTGAGTTTTGGATAGAGGTGAATTTGAAATTTTGAATTGAGAATTATTCACCATTTAATACAAGGGATATGGACAGAGGTAATGAAACATTACCCATTAGTGTCTGTTTGGTCTAATTTTTACTTTTATTTTCACCAGCAAAAATATTTAGCGAAGAAAAAAATAAAAATTAGAGCCTTTGTTGCAATGAAATGCAATAACTAAAGATGTCCGTAAATCAGGTAGGGTCTAGCTAGTTGATAGGGAAAAAAAATATGTACCCTACCCATTTAACTTCGGATGGAGTTCGGATCTGGATACTTAAAGTTACTAATATATCCAACGGATCTATTTGAGAGGGTATGGATAGTGATTATTCGTATATTACCTGCTTAATACTAAATACGGATTGAGTCTAGATCGAGTACGGATATCCATATATATATTATTTTTATAAATTTTATTAAGCGATTTATGAATAAATCATAAATCTCTCACTATAGAAAAATCATGTCATATTGCATTGCAGCTAGCCCAATAAAATTTATTCAAAAAAAATAATAAAATATTCGAATATAAGAAAGAAACATTAATTTTTTATGAGCATAAGAGTCATCAAAAAACTTTCATACTCTACCTGACATTATTATCGAATATTTCATCATATTCGGGTCCAGGCCCGAATCCCAATTTAAAAATTATTTGGGATCCTACCTATTAAAAGATCTGATCCGACTCGAGTCCAAGTTGGATATGGGTATAAAAATTCGGGCACATAGCCGAAATTTTAATGGATATCTTTTTTATGTATTTTTTTGTCGGATTCGGTTCAAATTCTGGTGGAATCCAAATAGAATCCGGATCGGATATGAAATATCGGGTATATCAGACAGCTTTAACAATAACAAGATCTGAGCCTTAAAAGTGGAAACCCTAGTTCGATGCTTCGAGAAAGAAGCTATTACGGATATTTTGATGTATTACTTTTTCTAATAACACTAAGAGGGCGTTTGGTATCGGGTATAAGAGAGGGATAAGGGAGTTATACCACCCCTTATATCCAAACAGAAAAATAGGAGGGGGAACAACTGTTACCCCCAAACCGGATTATCCCTCCACCCATACCGGATTATCCCGGGATAATCCGGTATTGGGGGGGAACAGTTGTTCCCCCCAAAAGGTGGAACAGCTTGTTCCACCTTTCTTTCTCTCTTTTCTTTTTTTTTTTTTCTTTTTTTTTTTGATTAAAAAATTTTAAATTATAAGATATTTAAATTTATAAAATTTAAAATTTATTTTTTTTATTTTTAAAATTTAAAAATTTTTAATTTTATTTTTTAATAAATCTAAAAATTTATTTTTTCTTAATTTTTCTATAATTTATTAATCTATACAAATTTATAAATTTATACCTATTTTTATATACAAATTTTTGAATTTTTAAAAATTTATAAATTTTTAAAAACCAAAAAAATTTTAATAATTTTTTTATATATATAAGTAAAATATAAATTTTAATAAATATTTTAAATTAAATATTTAAAATCATATTAGTCAAATTTTTATCTTAAATTAAAATTTTAATTCCCTCTATTTTTCTTATTCCTCTTTAGCTTACCAAACATAATTTTTTTTATCCCCGATACAACTCTTATACTAAACCAAACACAAAATTATTTTAATTCTTGTTTATATCTGAACTTATACCTATCCCAGAAATAACTAATTTTCGCTTATATCCGAACCAAACGCAGCCTAAACATACAACACTAAATTAAATAATACTGCATCCGACAAACGGCCCAACCAATTTTGAACGCATTCAATGAGAGCTTTTATAGGCCCAATCTTTGGTAGAAAAAACTACTACAAATGTCAACTCATATTTTTTAAGTGTTATTCGATAAAATACTGTTCGAGTAACACTGTTAAAAACCAATAATAATAATACTATATAGAATCCTACCAACAAGTCCTCTTTATAGCAGAAGCAGTAGTTTTAAAATGCACTACTTGTGACACCTCCGGAATTTGGATTAGTCCTATATATAAATGATATAATAGGACTAAATTTTTTAATCCAGTTATAGCATTTTGGATGGTAGCAAGATCCAAGAACTTATGAAAGTTAAGTGTGCTAGAGCTAAAGTAGTTCTAGGATGGATGACCTTCTGGGAATTGGGGCGTCACACTACTGATTTTACAGCTCAATCTCATTTAGTTTTCCATGAAAGGAGGTGGTTCAAACTTAGTTGGAATCAGGCTAAGGGCCTGATATGTTTGTGTAGAGTGTGATATCTCCGCCGCAAAATCAAAAGCTTTAATATGAAACTTTTACTTTTAAAGCTGACAACGCTGTTGTAGTATTACTTTTTCTATTAGGAATATTTTGATATATTATTTTCTCTAATAGCACTAGACATACAACACTTCGTCAAATGATACTGCACTCTACATCAAAGCCAAATATGCCGCATCAAATAAGCTACTACAAATATTAACTAGTGTTTTCACATATGCGACCCTGCTTTTGGTGTAGTATTGTTCGATAAAATATTGTTTGAGTAAGGAGAAGTTTTAAAGTGCGCAATTGATTTTTCAGCTTAATATCATTTAATTCTCAATTTGGGGGCCTTTGTTATGAGCAAAATAGTTAAAAGAGAAATGAGAAAAATTAAAAGCTCTAACGTGAAGTTTTTGCTTTCGATCCTCAAAATGTTGTTTTCGTATCTGGCATAATTTCAAAGACCAAAATAGAAGCGATAGCATCTAAACCCAGAAGCAGAAGCAAAAGCAGCGCCAGACAAGCACGAAGACAAGCTAGAGATCTTTGAAGACCTAAAAACAAATCTCAGCCTTGTGGCCTCAATTCTGCCTGGAAATGCAACCTCTGACTTCGACTTCCAAATGCAACCGCTTTGATGCTTTAGAGCTTTAAAAACAAAAAAACAAAAGCAAAGAGAGGTAGAAACCGGTGGAGAAGCATCTTAAACCGCCGCATCTACGGTTTAGAATCTTTTCAATGCTTGAAGTTATTATTTTAGATCTTATTAACTAATGATTTAAAAATAGGGTGAATGTAAGGGATTTGAAACCATGCACAACAAAGAAAAAAAAAAAAAAAAATTCATCCACTTAAAAAGATACCATGTTATTATAATATTAGTTACTTGTGTTCATACCAAAAACAAATAAAAAGCATTTAACAGTAACTTGGCCCATAAACAGGTAATCTGAAAAAACCCATGGACAAAAGGACATAAAAGTATTTATACTAACAAAAAGATGAATATGTCGGATCGTTGGCGCTAACAAGCAATCTCAAAAGCTCGAACGGTTAGAAATACACAATCAATTCACTTAAAGAGTACAGATACAGCGCCTACGGATGTCGACTGGACTCAACCCATCTGGATATTAGGTCAATTGTTGGGCCTCTTGCCATTAGGTCTATTGTGAACCGCAGCCTCACTCAACTTATTGAGCTTATCTTACTCAACTTATTAGTCTTCTGGACCTATAGTCACAAAGTAAAAAATTGAACCTATTTTTAACCTATAAATAAATAACCAACAGAATAAACTTGGCCCAGAAACAAGAAATTTGACAAGCCCATGGACTTAAACACAAGTAGTTTCAAGATCCAACCCCAAATTGGAAAAGAAAATTTGCATGAATTGCTGTTGTAACTCATCAAGCATTACATCTCTTGTGCTTACAAATTATTTTATTAAAACTACTTAAAAATCAAATTTTATAATTTTTCGGCATCTTTTACGGAGTACGGAGTGATCAAAGAGTCTCAAAAATAATTATTTTAGTAGTCGATGTGATACGTTTGTAAGTTCACCGGGGTAAAACAATTCAAATTATATAAAATTTTAATAAAAAATTTTACAACATCAAAGAGCAAGATCGAAATTTCTAATTTGAAATTTAAATTTTTTATTACTATTTTTTATAAAAATTTGATTTTCAGTCGATACGTTCATAAGTTCACCAGTGTAGAACAACTCAAATTACGTGAAATTTTAATAAAAAAATTCTACAATATCAAGAGCAAGATCGAAATTTCTAATTTGAAATTTAAATTTTTTTATCACTAATTTTTATAAAAATTTTATTTTCAGTCGCTCATTTTGGAACTACTCGTTCGTTAAAAACAAAGTTTAAAATTTATAAAATTTACTTTCTAGATAATTTTACGAGTGTAGATCATATCTAACGGAATCGATCGCAGAATCTGTTCGATCATTAAAAACAACTTACCATCACAAAAACCTACCTCATCAAGATATCAAATTACCCTTCAAAAAAGTAATGGCATGCCTATGAAAAGTTTCTTATCAAGGTAGATAACCTGCAGTTTCAACCACCCCCCCCTCAGTGTAGATCATATCTAACGAAATCGATCGCAGAATCAGATGTTCGATCATTAAAAACACAACTTACCAGCACAAAAACCTAGCTCCTCATCAAGATACCAAATTACCCTTCAAAAAAGTAATGGCATGACTATGAAAAGTTTCTTATCAAGATAGATAACCTGCAGTTTCAACACCCCACCCCCCCCCCCCCCCCCCCCCCCCCCCCCCCAAAAAAAAACTACTTCATTTCATGTTCCGAATCCTCGAAAGACGCGAAACTTGGATAAAAATGAATATAATGTAATGAAATGCGCAACTCCATGATACACAACAGCATGAATCAATAAACTCGAGACGGAAGTCGACCGCGACGGCATTTTATAAGATCAAATAAAAGGGGTTTGTTCATTTGTTACTAAACCAAAAAAAAAGAAACAAAAAAAATCAACATTGGATCAGCTAATTGTTTCGGAAACAATAAAACCTATGAATAACAATAAGAATGCGCAATCGAAAGTAAGAACCTAAGAGCTGAAGATCGGAAACAAGCGATACCGAGCAATGGATGATGGATGAAGCATTTACAGAATTCAAAGGTAATGGATATTTACACAACTAAGTTTTAAGGAGAGAGAGAGAGAGAGAGAGAGAGAGAGAGAGAGAGAGAGAGAGAGAGAGAGAGAGAGAGCAGAAGAAAAGAATCATTTATTATAACCTTTTTCTCGCGATCGATCGATGATTTTGCCACGTCCAAACGAGCAGGAAAATTGTAAGGACTAAGCCCACCGACGTCCAAACCATTACGAGCCATTTCGGCATTTGATTGGGAAAGAGACCTTTAAGAGAAACAATTTTTAAGCCCCTAATAAAAGAAAACTAAAAGACAATAATAATAATAATAATAATCGGCCGACGACGAGGAAATTCAACTCACCATGGCCAAACTTGATACAAATGAGAAGTTCAACTATGCATATCGCCAACGAAAGCCAACAGAATGCTCCTACCTTCTTCACCGGTTTCCTGCGGCCATTATTTACGTAATATGTTCAAGATATGTTCAAGATATTACGCGACCATGAACAGTATTTGTAACAACCCGACCCACTAGCAATAATAACTTGTTGGACCCACACCACAACCCAAAATGCTTAAGTTCAGTTATTATTACTAATGTCCATGTCTCATATAAACCCAATCACAATTCCATCCACATTCGATGTGAAACTATTAGGGGCGTCACAGACTCCCCCCGTTTAAGCCTGACATCCTCGTCAGCCCAAACACACATACAGCAATCCACGTTTAAGCCTGACATCCTCGTCAGCCCAAACACACATACAGCAATCCAAGATCACCAGGCGATGTGAGACTTGTTTCGTTAGCCCTGTCATCTAGACCCACAGGCTCAGCCGAGACTCACCGCACACTTCCGGCTGGTTATTGACTTCGATACCAAATGTAACGACCCGACCTATTAGCAATAATAACTTGTTGGGCCCACACCACAGCCCAAAATACTTAAGCCCAGTTATTATTACTAGTGTCCATGTCTCATATAAACCAAATCACAATTCCATCCACATCTGATGTGGGACTATTGGGGACGTCACAGTATTTCCAATTTTAACAATAGAAAGTACGACGGAAAAATACCATGTTTGTTTTCATACGCAATATAGCATTTCGCTTACTATATATATTTTCTACGGTCCCTATCGGAAAACACAGAAGCATATTTTTACATGAGACCTCAATGCAGAATGTAGAACGAAAAAGTTTGAGCATGTGCGACAAAATGTATAATAACTAAGACATTACGATATTTATCTTTCTACAATATGGCGTAAGAAAGGGATTCACCTGTCTTGCAAGTAGGTGTTGTACTCGCGAATCGTCGGAATTGCGATGAGCCACCAGAGAACCAATCGGTAGATGATCAACGGGTTTCGCGGCGGGATCCAGAGAGAGAACTTGAGGAAGAAGGTGTTGAGTTCCACGGTCATAAACACGATGCAGAGGCTCAGCACTTGGATGAATCTCCACGGCCCGAGGAGAGGGCGCCACTCGTCTTTGTCCCACCGCGCGGGCGTAAATTGGCCCAGTGTTCTCTTCACCTACAAAAAAGTAAAAAAGCGAAAAGGAATAATAATAATAATAATAATAATAATAAGGGGCAATTTCCTATATACCCCTAAAAATTTTTCTGTTTTTAGATTTACCCCTCTTAGAAGGCTAATATTAAAACTACCCTTCTTACGTTCCAACTTTTTTCTAAAATGTCCCTGAAGTTAAACTCTGTTAGTGTACCGTTTGGAGCTGCCGTTATCTGTGTGAAATTACCATTTTGCCCTTTCAAATATACCTTTCTACCATAACCAATTTTTTTTATGTACCCTTAAAATTTTCAATAGTTTTGTTAGATAGGGACAAAATAGGTATATCTGATAGTTTTCAACTCCGATTATTATTTAACTCTAGTTTAACCCTAGTTAACTTAACAAAAGAAAACGGTAGGGGTATTTTTAATAACGGTGGAACATATGAAGGGTATATTGGAAAGAAAAAAATAAGAGGGGTAAATCAGATATTTCTTCAGACTTCAGGGGTACACAGGCAATTATCTCTAATAATAATAATAATAATAATAATAATAATAATATGTATTAAAGTTGAGTTAAACGGAACACAATCAACAGATCTCGACCTCTAAATTTTATGTCTGTTAATTGATCGAGACGTCCTCAGCTTTCGCTAGTTTAGAATCAAATTAAATTTACTGCCTCAGCTAAACCCCCTATTATGAGCTTTTGACAGAAACAACCGAAAAGAATCAAAACAAATAAAAGTTGAAGCGGCGCAGAAGGAAAAAACGAAGATCCGAAGTTTAGACGGACGATAGTTGAGCAGGTTTCGGTCACACTTTTACGTTTGATTCTCGCAAAATAAAGCAAAAGCATCATCTAGGTGAATTTTGGGTCCGTTTGGCCTAGCTTTTGTATAAGTGATTTCTGTATGGAGAATTATTTTTAGTTCAAAGGCGTAGAACGTTTGGCTGAGTATGGCAAAAAAGTAATTTTGTAAAGTTGTTTGGTAAATTTTTTTTTAAGTGTTTTTGAAATTTTGAAATTTAAAATCTAAATTTTAAATTTTAAATTTGAAAAATTATAATCAGATTTTAGGAAGCAGGTTTTAGCCGCTTCTGAGTTTAGGGCCTCTAAAATTATAAATTTGATTCTAAAGATCAGATTAAAAATAAATAAATAAATAATCACTTTTGATCCTAAAATCACTTTCTGAAAGCTCGGCCAAACACTCCACGAATCTCCAACATAATTCAAGACGCACATACCATCCGCATTGAATCTCGAATACAAGGTGCTTCGAGGAATTGAAAGAGCGGAATCGAACATTACCTTACCCATGATATTTGGTTGGCGACTTATACCGACCCACTCGTACGTCTTTCCGTCAAAGTACCTCACGGTATGCATTCCGGCCCATATGCCTGAGAAATAAGCAAACGATTATTTTTCGTACTCGACTCAAGAAGCTAAGTGCGATAAATTAATGATTTGATATATCAAAGGAAACAAACATCCATCACTTCGTGCCCTTGTCGGTGTTCCTGTCGGGCAATATCCATCACTTTTCGCTAGATTAATGGTTTAAAATGTGAATTTGTGATTTTCACAAATGACTCCGCTGCATTTTAACCAAGGATTTAAGTATCCATCGACACGGATCGTATCCACCATGCCGTATTGTGCTAACAAGATACATGCACGATACAGCCCCCGTGCCGATGGCACTACTCAAAACTCTTTTTTTCTTTTAATTACTAAGTAATTTTCTCAATAAAGTTTAAAATATTTGATAAAAATACATAATAAGCAATTTGAAAATTTTGTTGCTAAAGAAAATAAATATTTCATGACATTATGTGCCGGCACACGTATATTTTTTGTGATCGGTGATTTTCACAATCGACTCCGCTGCATTTTAACCAAGGATTTAAGTATCCATCGACACGGGTCGTATCCACCATGCCGTATTGTGCTAACAAGATACATGCACGATACAGCCCCCGTGTCGATGGCACGACTCAAAACCCTTTTTCTTTAAATTACTAAGTAATTTTCTCAATAAAGTTTAAAATATTTGATAAAAATACATAATAAGCAATTTGAAAATTTTGTTGCTAAAGAAAATAAATATTTCATGACCATTATGTGTCGGCACACGTATATTTTTTGTGATCGGCACTCATCGGCACAGCCTGGCACGCACCGTGCCGGGCAAGCTTTCGGCACGACCCCGTGTCACGGCACTTAAATCCTTGATTTTAACCCTGAAAAGGAACTCACTACGAAAAAATGGTAGAATCTTACCGAACCAATTGCAGATCAGAATGTCGAGAATTATGCTATCCCACCAGCACTCATTAAAATTTGGCAACATATGACGGAAAGTAAGCTGTAAAAGTTAAAAGAAAACAAAAACTATAAGAAATGAAGAGTTTAAGCCAAAAAAAAAGAGGAAACACTCTTTTAAGAAAAGAGTTTTTACCTCCATTAATTCAAATCCTATCGACAATACCCACAAAAGCGGTTGATTTCGTATCATTATAGCTTTTCCCCACCAGCCAAAAATATGAGCGAGCACAAACTCATCGAATAGCGTCTCCTAGAAAACCTAAAAGTCGAAATCAGTAACTCGAAATATTTATATCTCGCGAGAATTCGATTTCTTCGTATATTTTCATTTCGAAAAAGAGAAAAAAAAAAAATCATATATGCAAAAGAGAGAATCGACTTCGCTTCGCAAAGGCATCGTATTTGTTGAAGTTTCGAAGTAACTAAAATTAGAAAGGGGGAAATGGAAATGGGTTGGTGAAGTCATCATACATAGAGATTTTTGAACCTGTTTTTAGGGTTCTCGGGTACATAAATACGGCAATCCGCTCCGTACGATCTTTCAGGCAGCTCTGTACGAATGTTGACAACAAAGAAGCGTAAATTTCTTAGCTACTTAATTTCACGATAATAGAATGAAAAAACAAAAGGAGAGACGAATTACCAACACCGAGAGCGGGGTGGAGATACTTCATGAATTGTCGCGCATCGTCGCGGTTCTGGAACGAAAAGAAATAGAAATCGATCTATTACATCACGAATGCTCTTTCGTGGGAGGAAAGAGAAAAGGTAAGATTTGGCGAAAGGCCTGTTTGTCCCGACTAGTGCTTCTACATAAGTGCTGTTTAAGAAGAGTTGTTCAAAAAACACTGCTTATCAAGCAAATTCGCTCGCAACCGAAGCAAAAGCTTCAAATTGGAACATCTACTTTTGGAGGGGCACAAAAGCTCAGTTCAGCTTCGCGCCAAAAACAAAAGTTTAACATTTGTCAAACGCTCGGCTGTTACTTTTTAATTCTTCGATGAATGCCGAGTCGTTGACATTCACATTACCAAACGGAACAATTCTGACAGACTGTCTTAAATCAAGCTCAGTATGAAGACAGACCTGAAAAAGCAAAAAGGTAAGTGCAACAAGGTAAACGACAGCCATCCCATGAACCAAGCGCCAAATCGCAGGATGCGGCCTAATAAGTACCCTGAAACACCAAAAGTACCGGATCGTCAGCATTTCATCAGGTTTAATAAGTAGACTTTTTTGCTGTCGAAACTCAGATGTTCCAACTTTACGCATAATACAAACGCCAAAATTAGAAAGAGAGCGGTAACTTACGTCGAAGGAGCTTGGAGCAAAGAGTAAGCTAGAAAAACTGCGATCATCGCCCACACGCCCCTGCACGTAATAACGGCGACAGCTGAGGAAGCGGTAACAAAATCCCTAAGGTAAAGAAACGCGCAAAACAGGATAAAAAATTTGATGTGTGTATCTCATTCATGTCATCAGATACAGTTGATCCAGCAATTTCAATCGTCGAAACAATTTGAGAAACAATTTAAATCTGTCGCAAACCGTAAATTAAAGAGTCGAAATTTGAGAATCAATCGGCCATCATACCTCTTCGCGGACGTAACACGGTCGGCATCGGCGCTGCTCTCCGGATTAACAACACCACTGGCCCAACTGAAAAGGACAATGCTTATAAATTACGGTATTTTACTCCTAAATCTTATAATTTTACTTCCATACGATGATACGAAAATTTTACTCCGTGAAAATTAGATTAGCGTAGTTAAGCTCACATTAAAAGGCAAGTGCCGAATAGCAGCAGAGAGATAGTGCGAGGCTTGTACGCCCACGCCGTCCACGGATCGACATCACCAAAATAGCTCAGCAATTTCACGTCGTTATCCTCCTGAGAGTTCGCGTATTCCCTTCTCCGCGATTTCATCTGGCCGTCGACCGCCATGAGACCATCGATGTTCAGCAGCTCACTGGAAGCGGCAGAGACGCGTTTCAGTTTGAAAACAAAGCTGGTAACGAACACGAAATTACGCCGTCAGTAACGCAGCCATGCAGAAAACAAGCAAAGTTACAGCAAATATCATGTGAATGTGGTCCTCAAATCTCATTTAGTGGAGCTCAAAACAAAGAGGACAAAAAAGAGAACACGGTCAGGAATTACAGCGCGCGACAGCAATCTCATTTAGTGGAGCTCAAAACAAAGAGGACAAAAAAGAGAAGGAATTACAGCGCGCGACAGCAATCAGCATGTCAGTACGCCGAGAAGAAAAATGTTTCACATTGAAAGTTCAGTTCGGCGGTAACTTACGATGAAGAAGAACAAATTACTGCAATTCTCGTAAAATCAGACATTAATGAATAGGACCTGGATTAACAATTTAACATCATGTAAATTTTACTGCAGATGAGAAGTATTTTGTTATTTTGTAGGCATTGTGTGAAAGAATGATTCATGGATGCAACTAAATCAAGTTCCTTTTGATATCGAAGTCGAAATCGAAATCGAAATCGAAATCGAAATGAATGATGCACACATCAAATTAAATAAAACAGTAACTTTGATGAATGAATATAAACACTGCAATGAGAAATTCTCAGTCAACTTATAAGATCACCTAAAATTAATATAAAAAAATTGTAAAACATCAATGATTATAATAACTAAACAAATCTATTAAAATTGGCTCATTCAACCTCAGGAAAAGAACTTAAATTAAAGGGAATTTAGAAAAACAAAAATTCATATTACTTAATTTATCTGATTTATTCAAAAAAAAAAAGCAACAAATCTTTTTAAGTAACCATATCTAAGAATACTCATTTACAAATCTCAATGAACTAAGGCTTCAATTCACATAATTAAACTTTTGCTACACATGCAAAATAAAAACAAAAATTACAATCATTTACTCTCTCTCTCTCTCTCTCTCTCTCTCTCTCTCTATATATATATATATATTGAGTTCATATAAGATACTTAAATAAAAAATTGAAAAAAAAAAGAGAAAAATAAAAATAAAATGATAGAAGTAAAGAAAGAAATATTTATACACATGAATCTCCTAAAAATTAACCAAACTACAAGATAAAAAAAACAAACAAAAAAACAAACAAACAAAAAAGAAAGAAAAAATTGTGATAGAACCAACAAAAAGAAAATCTGGAATCACCAAAGGAATCAAAACAAAGCTAATAAAAAAACACACACAAAAAAAAAAATTCTCTTTAATATGAAAAGAAACGAATCTGGAGAAAAGAAAAAGATGTGAAATGGAATCTAATAACAATAACTTATAATCGAAATTGAGGAATCATAACATGTACTTATAAATGCACAAAATATATATGCATCTCAAACACACAAAAAATTTCCCTTTAAAATTGAGGGAAAAAAAAAAAAAAAAAAGATGGCATCAACAAAGAAAAAGCAACTGGGTAGGAAAAAAATTCTCTTTAAAATGTAAAAAAAAAAAAAAAAAAAAAAAAAAAAAAAAAAAAGAGAGATATTTAGTACTCATCATCATGAATAAAAATAAAAAATCACTTTTTTATTGCAGCAAATGGAAATAATTAATTACCCACGTAGGGGAAAAGCCGACAAAGTGGTCGTCTCCGCCGTACGATCGGCCAGATGAGGTGATCCTGACCGTCGAAACCGATTAAAGGCGTCGCCTTTTCAACTCTTTTCTCTCAAATTTTCCCCTTTTTTTTTTCCTTTTTTTTTTTTTTTTTTTTTTTTTCCCTCTCTCTCTCTCTCTCTCTCTCTCTCTCTCTACTTTGATTGAGAGAGAGGGATCATAGAAGAGATCAGAGTCCGGAAAATCTTATAGAAGAAGTTGAAGAGAGAGAAAGGAGAGAGAGAGAGAGAGAGAGAGAGAGAGAGTACGATGGTCAAAGATGGATTCATGAAATGGGGCCAAAATAAATAAAGAAAAATAAAAATAAAAAATAAAAAATAAAAATAAAAATTTGGTGGTAGGAAAGGGGACCTCTCTAGAGTTGACACAATATTCCGTACACTGAATGTATATTATTTACATAACAATAAAAAAAGTAAAATTTAAATACTTTTCGCGTAACTTCGAACGATGAATCGAACGACACCACACCGTTTGAATTTGATCTAAATAATTTTTCAAAAGTAAATAGAAGTGTTCATTTTCGCATTAATTCAGGTGATGATGCATTCGATTATCAATACTGCTAAATTTGATCTAGATAAATTATTGTGTGCACCGAATGTATAATATTTATATGGGTTAATTGCATACTATTTCCTGTAAACATATCAAATAACAGATATATTCCTACAAAGTTCAACTTTTCATATTTATTCCTTCAAAAGTCCAACGTTATTCATATATATTTTTCCGGTTTATTATCGTTAGTTCACTGTTTATTTTTTAACAGATTATATGTGAAATGACAGTTTTGCCCTTTCAAAAATATCCTTCCAAAAAATAATACAGAAATATCTGAAAGGGTAAAAAGGTAAATTTACCTCACTAACTAACCAAGATTAAGTATTTAATTATGGTTAACTAGATTTTTCTAACAGAGATAAACAATAGGAATATATATGAATAACGTTGGACTTTTGAAGAGATAAATATGAAAAGTTAAACTTTGTAGGGATATATCTGCTATTCGATATGTTTACAGGGAGCCGTATGCAATTAACCCTATTTATATAGAGTAAAACTTAAATATTTTTCAAATGTAAATGGGGGTGTTTACCCTCTTTACTTTTTGGACCTAGCCACCCCCCAACATGCTAATTTTTTATTTATATTGGATTATTTCAAATCCCGAGAGTTCTCCTTTTTAAGGCCTAACGTCCTCGTCAGTCACAAAAGCACATTCGCAACCATCAGGCGATGTAAGACTTATCTCGTTAGCCTTTAATAGCAACTGTGACGCTCTAATTTTTCAGAAGTCACCTATTATACGACTACTCTAGTCTTAGCACGCTTAACTCTCTTAATTTTTTAAAGCTAGCCACCACCCAAAATAGTATAGCAGGGTTTAAGAAACTAACAACCACCGAGCAATGTGAGACTCATCTCACTAGGTTTAAGAAACTAATAATCACCGGGCAATGTAAAACTCGTCTCACTTGCCTTAACTGACTTTGTCAGAAGCTACTCTCTTCCCAGAAAGATCATTAACCGGGGAGCCACCCCACTTTCCAGGAGGTCGCCTGTTCTAGAACTAGATCATGAGTTAAAAGATTTAGCTTTATTTTATTTTTTTTATATTGGATTATTTCAAATCCCGAAGATATCACACCCCACTTTTCGGAGGTCATCCATTCTAGAACTATTCTAGTTTTAGCACGCTTAACCCTCTTAATCTCTTGAGCCTAGCCACCTCCCAACATGCTATAACTGGGTTAAGGGGTTTAGCTCTATTTTTTTTCCTTTTATATTGGATTATTTCAAATTCTATGAATGTCACATTCTCCCCCCTTTATGCCTTGATGTCTCTGTTGGGTGAAGTTAGACCCCTCTCTCTCAATCCTCAAATTGAATCTAAATTTTTGAATTCACATTTCAAATTGAATTCACATTTATCAAATTCAGAATTATATTTATTATATCATTCCTCCCTTACAAAAAAAGTTTTGTCTCGGAAACTTAATTACCTTGCCCCCACAAATAAATGTGGATACCGCTCCTGCATAGCTAATTCCCGCATAGCTAATTCAAACTCCTATGTAGCCTCGGGTTTCTCGTGATTTTTCCACAAAACCTTCACATATGGAATGTAGCCTTGCGCTCCTCAATTGCTTCACCTCGCACGCCAATATTCGTTTTGGAGTCTTATTATAGCTCAGATCCTCCCGCAGCTGAATAGTCATAGAATTGATCATGTGGGATGGATTCGGAATATACTTCTAAAATGTTATAATCAGATTAAGAAACTTGCAACCACCAGAAAGTATGAGACCCGTCTCATTAGTTACCTTGCCCCCACAAATAAATGTGGATACCGCTCCCGCATAGCTAATTCAAACTCCCATGTAGCCTCGCGTTTCTCGTGATTTTTCCACAGAACCTTCACATATGGAATGTAGCCTCGCGCTCCTCAATTGCTTCACCTCGCACGCCAATATTCGTTTTGGAGTCTCATTATAGCTCAGATCCTCCCGCAGCTGAATAGTCATAGAATTGATCATGTGGGATGGATCCGGGATATACTTCTAAAATGTTATAATCAGATTAAGAAACTTGAAACCACCATAAAATATGAGACTCGTCTTACTAGTCTTAACTGATCTTGTGGAGAGCTATTCTCTACCCACAACAATCATAAACCGGAAAGCCACCCCCACTTCCCAGGATATCACCCATCCTAGAACTATCCTAGCTCTAACATTCTTAACTCTCTTAACTTTTTGTATCTAATCACCGCCCAATATACTATAGCTGAATTAAAAAAGTTAGCTCGATTTATATATATATATATATATATATATATATATATATATATATATATATATATATATATATATATATATATATATATATATATATATATATATATATATATATATTAAATTATTTTAAATTCCGAAAGTGTCACAATTCAGAATAAACTTTCCTATTATCACAGCAAAAAGATTCATATCATAAGTAGAAGCATATCTACTTTTGGCAATATAAAACATTGTTTTAAATATATCACCACCCTTTAAGTAAATATAAATTCAAATACAAAAAAAAATAAAAAATAATTATAATGGGAACTGCAAATGAATTATTATGGCTTCACTTATTATTACAATAGATTGTAGAAAACCAAACAAAATAGAGGGTCATTTATTGGATGTAATTATAAATATAATATAATTAAAGATATATAATTTGATAATGCAGTAATTATAATTATATTACAAATAATTAATTTGATTACATGCAACAGAGAACTTACATCGAATGATGACTACTCGTAATATAGAAAAATAAGTATTTAAATTCGACTGCACAATTTAGATTCAAATATATATAACAAATCAACTGCTTTGTACTTATAATTATAATTAAACAAACGATCCCAAAAAATTATAATAGAGAACTCAAAACCAAAAATTATAGGCTCATATATAAAAAATTATTATTAAAATTAAACATCAGTACCATTTTTTTTTTTTTTTTTTTTTTTTGTGTTTTTGCAAATCACACCATAGTCCAATTTTTACTATTGATTATTGAAACTATTTGGAGCCTTAATAATAAGCTCTTAAATTTTATAATTTTTATACATAATCTATTGAGATGATATTTAGATTTTAAATAATTAACTATTAAAATTAAATTCGGTGTATGAGGCATATGTATACACCAGGTCTAGGGAACAATTTCTCCTAAAAGTGGCGCATCTTCGTGAGGACACGTGGAACTAAAAAGTTATTAAAATATATATATATATATATACAAAGTTTTTACATGAACCCCAAAATATTTAAAACAAATATCTCAAATATCAAATATTTTTAATACCTTAATCATTATTATTTTAATCTTGCAGTATTTTGAAGTTGATACCTAAATTTTAAATTTTTTTAATTTTACCATGTAATAGTGTAGTATAATTTTCAAATTTTGATTAATAGTTTAATTTTTAAAGAAATATTTAATTAATAATTTTATAAATATTTTAAAATTAAATAATAAAATTAGAAATTCTAAAATTTGATCGCTTATTTTGAACTTACCACGGAGTTATGTTATAAATTATTTTTTATTTTTTTAATTGTATTTGTTTCGGAGTGTGCATATAAAACAAATCCATTTAGTAGCTCCCACTTAATGGGAATTTAATTTCCTAAAAACATTATCTAAAAATAATTTACTGACTCAAAAATATTTTTTTTGTCTATTTGGCTCCCAGGAGTAATAGATTTTCGAGAATTTTTTTTTTCAAATTTTATAGAAAAATCAAAAATAAAAAAAAACATTTTTCTAAACAAATTATTTTTAGAGTTTTCTAAGAAACCAAACATCTGCGTAAAACAATATTTATTTCACCGAAAGTGAAGTGAATTGAAATTATTTTTAATCGTAAATGTCCACCTCTATTATTTACAAATCACAAAGAATACAAAATGCTTGAAATAAATAAATAAATAAATAAATAAATAAATAAATAAAAAGGGTAGATCCATGTAAAAGGATCCTAAGAAGGATTCTTGAAATTTAGTTTTCCTATCTAATATTTTATATTTTGATTGTTGCTTTTTTTAAATAAGTTATTTTAAAAAATACTTTTACAAATGCTCTTGTAAAATTAGAAAATTTTTTAACCATAATTTTTCACCTTAAGACCTCACTCTATGATTTATGGTCCTATATCGCAGCCATTCATCAGTAGTTTGGTGGTTAAAGCACCTCCCTTAAAACGAACATATCGTTAAAATAAACATTACATCTAAATTTTATAACAAAAGATTCATAAAATTAACAACACCATCCAAATATAATTAGAATAAACTTCAATTTACCTTTATATAATTTAGCATATTTCTATTTTATTATCTTATTGTTAAAAAATTGCATTTTATCACCTTAATATTTTATTTTTATTTTATCATAATAATCTACTGTTAATTAGAATAATAAAATATTAATTTTTACAAGCCATAAGATAGTAGTTCTGTTTAATTCTTATGATAAATAAAAATAAAATTATAGAGTAAATAAATATAATTTTTTAAACTGTAAAATTATTATAAAAAATATGCTTAATCACATGGCATAAATATAATTAAAATATTAATTTTATTCTTGTAAATATATTATTTTAAAATTTCTAATTATTAAAAAATATATTTATGATTAAATATAATATCTGAAAGAATAAAAAAATAAATTTATCTCCTTTACTAATTAAGATTAAATATTTAATTTATTATTAACTATATTTTTCTAGCAGATATTAATCTAGTAACATATATATATAAATAATTTAAGTTTTTTTAAAAAATATATATAAAAAATTAAATTTTGAAAAAATATATATATACTATTTAATATATTTATAAAAAAATATACAAAATTTACCCCAAAAAAAAAAAAAAAAGAAAAAGAAAATATAACCAAATTAAAATTGTCCTATTACCATTGCATGTTTCTGACACCAAATAGTTGAGACCTTTTCTACTCTCCTCAGAGTCCACAATCTGTAAAGTACAATACCCTTATAATTGCTATTTAAAAATTAAATTCGCATTCCCTAAAATACCCCTTCATGTACAAAAAGGTTCTAAAATAAATGAAATTTAATTATTATAGGTACACTTTTACATACACTGCTATTTTAGGTGGTTTTTTATGAAATGGACCATCCCCAAATAGGATGTGGTACATGCATGGTATCCTCAAAGAAAATAGAGCTAGTCATAGAAAACATTTCTTTTTTAATAAAAAGGGCTCCCAAGAATATATATATATATATATATATATATATATATTTTAATCTTTATTTAAAAAAGAAATAAGTTTTAACTTCAGACAAAAATTATCTAACTTTTTTTTTTAAGTAAATAATAACTTTCTGTCTATATGAATAGAATTTATCATATATTTGTACGGCGTACCATATGTTATATTATCACAATATATAATATTCACTCACATAATTAATATAACGATTCGACCCACTAGTAATAATAATTTGTTGGGTTTTGGGCTCAAACCACGGTCCAAAATGATTAAGTCCAATTATTATTAGTATTGTCCATATCTCTTCATGATGTATGATTTTGTTTTTTTTTAGAGAGAAAAATATAACATGTTATCCGTTTCGTTTATTTTGAAATAAATTTAGCTGAAAGTGTGAAACAATTAGGATTCGAACTCGAAATCTCAAATATCAACCTCCAAGCCTTTTGCGACTTGCGCTAGGAATGATCAATTGATGTAGGACTATTGAGATGTCATAATCAGTAAGCAAATAATGAGTATGCATGTATTATATTCTTGTTGTGTATCTGTGTGGTTGAATTTTTTGTGTATCTATGCTCTTTGTCATATATGTATAAAAAAAAAGGAAAGCAAATGGGGCGAATCCGGAGACGGGAGGGGTTTCCCACCTTCCGCTCTATTTCTTGTCGGATCGGGACAGACTCAGGACGAGTTAATTTTAATTCTATTTTTTGCTCTTATTTACTGCTCCATTAAGAGCTAGTCGGGGCGGGAGCGAATTTTTAGCGAATCGAGACGGATTGAAAGAAGAAAGTGATCTCCCACCTCCCGCTCCATTAATTTGGCGGATCGGGACGAATTCAGAACGAATTATATGTTTTCTAGATCATATAATGTGATTCACAATAAAAATTTTATCAAAATAAAAATTTTAAATATAAAATTTTTTACTAATATGAGATTAGTACTTTTCTTTCTGAAGTCACTAAAGTATTTTATTCTCGAGCAATGCTATCCATACATCCCATTTAGGGTGTATGATATACATCTTATCCGATAAGAATTTTTTTACTCGTCATTTCGAAATGACGAGTAAAATTCATCCCACTCTAAAATAGATGGAGTGTAAGATGTACACCCTAAATGAAGTGTATATTTAGCATTTACCTTTATTCTCATATAAAAAGCAGGAATTAGATACTAAATTTTTTTTTAAAAAAAAACACTAGAGCTTTGAAATAAAAATTGAAATAAACTTTTTAGCTCCATGGTAGAATTTTTAAGTTGAATTTATTTTTCATCCTACTATACCAAAAAAAAAAAAAAAAAAAAAAAAAAAAAAAAAATATCAGCTAATTATTTTTTAAAAAATATTATTTTTAAAAATAATTTTATATAAATAATATTCTTGCAAAAACTCTAATTTTACCCCCATTATAAAAAAAAAAAAAAAAAAAAATTCTCATAGAAGCTTGGGAAATAGATAATTAATTATATAATTCGTAAAGAAATATATAAAGATGATTGGTTCTAATTTATACAATGTGGTTCACAATTAAAAATTTCAAATGAAAAAATTTATATTTAATAAAGTAGTAACTAGATTTGTTAAAAAAATATTTTAAAAAATACTGGAACTTTGAAACAAAAATAAAAATAAAATTTTAGCTAACAGTAAAATTTTTAAGATAATTTTTTTTAAAAAAAAATTATTATTATTTTTAAATAATATTTTTACAGAAGCTCTCATTTTACACCCTTTTATAAGAAGTATATTTAATTTTTCAAGAATATATATATATATATATATATATATAGGGTTAAAAATGTCAAATCACTAAAAGAACACATCATCATTTACAATAGTGTGAGTCAACAATTCCCAAAAAGAAAACAATTCCCACTGAGAGAAAAGGCCTTTTCCAGAGAACTATTTTTTTCTGTTTTATTTATTTATTAAATTTTTGTCAGACACGTGGTCAAACATCTACCTCAGAATCTATCCATGTCATTGCTTTTAAATGAGATGGGAAAAAAAAATTGAGACAAAAAAATAAATAAATAAAAAATAAAAAATTTGAGTGCCAAAAAAAATAAAAATAATAATAATAATAATAAATTTATTACAGTTTATTAGATAAAAAAATTAATTTTATATAACTTTTTATAAATATATCGAATAATAAATATATTTTTATAAAATTAAATTTTTTATATTTATTTTTTAAAAATTTTTAATTTGTTCGTATATGTTCCTACTCTCAATATCTATTAGAAAAATATAATTAATCATAGATTAAAAACTTGACCTTAGTTAGTTAGTAAGATAAATTTATTTTTTTATTCGATATATTTTCAACCGTTGAAATTTTTGAAAAAATATAATTGTATAGACAAAATTGATATTTTACTTATATTCTGTTAAAAAATAAACAGTAAACTATATATATATATATAAATAACTTAGAATTTTTAAAAAAATAAATATAAAAAATTAAATTTTGTAAAGATATAACTGTTATTCGATATATTTATAAAAAGTTATACAAAAAGAAAAAAAAAAAAATAGCACACCTCTCAACAGTACACCTGTTTTTAATGGATTAATTACATTATTACTGGTCCCCAACATTTTCCTTTTTTTTCCTTTTTTTTTTTTGGTACCCTAAATTTTTCTTTTCTAATTGAGGTTCTAACTTTTATTTTTGTTTTAATTGAACATGGCTAACTTTTATAAGATCATGATATTGATCTTTGTGTGACACGTCAATGTCAATAGTCACACATAAGATGAGAACGAAATTATAATTAAATAATTATAAAATACAGTAGTAATAATAATTAAATTTAAGTATTTTAAATATATAGTTTGGGTCCAACAAATTAGTCTATTCAGTAGTAAGTGTTAATAACAAAATAAATACAAAATAATAAATACAAAAGAAAATTCTATAAATACTTGTTTTTTAAATTTTTTCTTTCTGATTTTTAAAAATTTAAGTTCATGCACTTAGTCCCCTCTATCAGAATTTCTTTATTGTTCTATCTATTTCTTGTAACTTATAATTAAATATAACAAAAATATTTCTAAAAATAATAAAAATATTTAAAAATTTTAATTTTCTTATTTTGCACTCTTCATGTACATCGAAACTCTCGGAAAATATTTTTAAATTTAAAAAAAATTAAAAAAATATTTTAAAAATTTAAAAATAAAAATAAAAAATAAATATTTACACGACGGTTTTACATATTTTAGCCAAAACAAAACTATGCTAAAAAAAAAAAAAAAAAAAAAAAAAAAAAAAAAAAAAAAAATCATAGTTCCCAAATTTACCCAAATTAAAGTATTTAAGTGTAGATTAATTTATAATAATAAATAATTTAAATTTAAAATGGCAGAGAATAAGACAAAAAAGGGTCCACAAGGCCAAAAAAGTGGTGTCATATTTGTGACAGCCCATGAACACCCCCCACTAGAAGATAAACAAACCCTCTCCCCCTCAACCTCAACCACAACCTCACTAGGCTACAAAGTTATGCACAGTAATTAACTCAGAAACTCAGGAAATGTACTCTGAAAACAGAAAAAATAAATAAATAAAATAAAAAATAATATCTTATATACCTTCGATACTTCAAAAATATTATAACGATCCAACCCGCTAGCAAAATACTTAAACTCAATTATTATTACCAATATCCATATTGTCGCAAACTCTTCATATTTAGGTATGACGTCCTAGTCAGCGCAGTCACACACACAGCGCAAGATCACCAGGTGATGTGCGACTTGTCTCGCTAGTTTTGTCATTCAGATCCTTGCTCAGCCGAGACTCGTCACACACATTTTTGGCTGGTGATTGGCTCTGATACCAAATATAATGATCCGATCTATTAGCAATAATAACTTATTGGGCTCAGACCACCGGCCCAAAATACTTAAGCCCAACTTTATTACCAGTGTCCATATTCCCTTATATACTCAATCACAATCACATTTCCATCCGATATGGGACTATTAGCGGGTGAAACAAATATCTTACTTATACTTTTTTTTTTTTTGTTTCAAATATGCCCTTTCATATATGTATCCGTTATTCAAAATACCACTGCTATTAGTACCCGTTAAGTTATCTCAAGTTAAATCCGAGTTAAATTTTTACCCGAGTTAAAAAAAAATTTAAAGTAGTTGCTTTGTGCTTAACTTGAGGGCAAATAAGAAAAATTTATGATGGTAAAAGAAGATATTTAAAAAGACAAAAAAATAAAATACTTATATTGTCCCTAACTTAAGGGTAAATAAGAAAAGTTGGTTAAAGTAGAAGAGTATATTTGAAAGAGCAGAATAAAAATTTTACAGAGATATCGATAGTTTGTAATAGTTCACTAATAGAATTTAACTCTACGGGAGAATTTGAAAGAACTTGGAACGTTAAAGAGGTATTTTAATATTAGCTTTCTAAGAGGGGTAAATAAGAAAGTTGAAAAAATTTTAGGGGTATAAAAGCAATTGCCCTATAAAATAAAATGTAATGATATTGGACACCAAAAATTAGGTCCACCAATAGTGACCTCCTTGTTTTTCGTCTCCGAGAAATATTATCCATACACTCTAAATACGATGTATGATGTACACTCTAAATAGCATGAAAAACTCTAACAAGAATCAGGTACTACTCGTATCATATTATATATGAAAAATAGCTAGCAATAATGGCATGCAAATACTGTAATAACCAAAGTACCAATGCAATGCATCAATCACTAGAAACCAAAGTACCCAATCTGTGCCACTATTAGTCATGAGGACCTCAGGGTAATGCCACTATCTAGCACCTATCGGCTGACATATAACTCTACACCCACTCAGTGCTATCTGGGACCCACCGATCGAACAAACCACTCTACCAGTAAAGAACGCCAATGTGAGGGATCAATCCACGGATGTACGTGACATGTACAACAGTGCTGTGGTGATCATAATGCTGATGCTCAAATTCGCAGCCTAGAGACCAGAAAGACGACAATAAGCCATGAAACTCTCAACTGGGATCACAAGAACTATGCACACATATCAAGGCTCACAGTCTAACGACCGATAATCGGCACAAGGCCCAGAGACTCTCAACCAATCTCATCATAACTCACTGTGAAAATACGACCCAAAATGGTAAACCGAGACTAAATCGTTAAGAGTCACAAACACCTACTCTATGAGTCATGTAATGAAAATCCATCAAGAGTGAACGGATATCAGTCAAGGATGACATGCAACAACCCTCAAATCTAGGGTGAACTAGAATCCATCCATAAAGTCACGAGTAGGTAAAAACAGACAAGCATACTGAAATGTAAGCACATAATTATAATCGCAGATATATGTGGATATACAGATGTAAAAGTAAGCTATAAAACATGGTAATCATAGGGGCACAAAAATTAGGGCAATGTAGTCACGACACAATGCTAACATAAGCCCTAAATCCAAATAATAGTATAATTAATGAAATACAAGAATCAAAGCATCATGGTCACAACGAAATCCGAAAATAAGACATCAGTAGTATGATAGGAAACTCAAGTGAAATGATATAACTATCCACATACATAAAGACAGAACCCAAGTGAAAATCAAAGGGTCCAATCGAATATGGTACCCAGTGATGTTTCACTATGCTAATGTCCGAATCGAGATACCTACCTAAATGACAGTTGCTCGAGTCCACGACTCTGCTAAAGCCTCTAGGCACCAAGGGAACCTAGGCATAAATTCTCACATGTCAATAAAACTCTCACGAATCAACTAAACTAACCGACACGCCCACTACTACACTAAAGTGCACTGCGACACAACTGGAACGTCAATCCCGCAACCAACCACTAATAACTCGACCAACTATGAAGCCAACTCAATCAAAGTCCAACAGGCTCCTGAAATGATCGACATCACTTTGCGACCCTAAGTCGCCAACAACACATCCCAGCAACAATCAGAACATCGGTTCCTTTAACAAATTTCTGAACTATGCAACCAGCATCACTAACGCCACCAAAACTCAACAAGTTCTACGGAATGTTTCACGACGTGTCATAAGTCTCAGTGGACCACCCGTTGTCCCAGCACATCAATAATTTCGACGTTGGGTCAGTCGTACAACAATCGCACCACAACGGACCACTTAAGTCCCGAAATTTGCCAACTTGGTTTTCGGGATGCCCATTTTGGCACCGGAACTACCTACTGCCTTATTGCTACTACCAGAGGTGTCAAACCTCACATAGTGACCAGCAAATGAAGCCTATCAACTGCTGCGAATAGCAGCAACCCGCGCAACATGAATCCGAGTTCAGAATTGTCTGGAATATCGTTTTCAGGTACAATTCGACCCAAAAGTGCTTTGAAACGCTCCGGACATCAACCAACTGTCCCTACTATCCTAGGACACTCTCTTTTGAATACCGAGACATTTGCACGCCAAGTGGCGCAAGGCGAGCACACAAAAAAAAAATGCAAAACTTGCTTCGCCGGGTTCCCAAAAAGCACCGATTTAGTATCGGGACCCACCGTAAGTCTACATGACCTCTCCGAACACCATGGGGGTGTTTAAAAATTAGTGAAGGACACATCTGGGATCTCCATAATGTACGAACACGATTCCCAAATGAATTGGGTCGACAAATTTGTCGAAAATCACGTCGAAAAATTAAATTTAGGTCTGCGGAAGGCATCTGGACCTTAAACGGTCAATCAGAAGGTCATAAATTGCTTGTGCACGCTACCCAAGGTAGCACAAGTGTTCAAATTACACTAAACCCCCAATCATTACATAAATTGCATGATTAATGCTAAGAAGTATGATTTTACGGGTTGGTTACCTTCTACTACGCATTTTGGATCTCAACAATATTGCTAGTCGAAGGTCCCGATGCTCTGGATCCCTTGCTTACTGTCCACAGTGAAGTGGTGCATCGGGAGGCGCGCAGGGTCAACAAATACCACTATTTTCAATGTCCAAGTAACCGACCTTGGATAATGAAAGATACGAGACCAAACTGAGTGTCATAAAGTGGAGCATGACCCTGCCCACAGCCCCAGGATGCTTGTGCTCATCTTCAGTGAGGTTGCCGAAATCGTACTTCGCCAGAACAGGAACATCGGCCATCACAAACTTATCCTTCATGGACCCAGAGCAGCCACACGAGAGGAGAACCAATCCTGGATGCAACTAGAGTGGGGCTCCGGCCAAGGGTAGTCAAATGTAACATGAGGAGTTAAGGGAGGCAGCGACTGGCGGCTGGAGGCGGCGGCCGGCGGCCGTAGGCGGCGACGGCGACGCTGCAAAGGAGCCCGCGGCCCGCTAGGGCATCCTCGAGCTCCACGCGAGCTCGAGCTCTAGCGGCGCCCCAGGGTCCATGTAGAGGCTCCGATGGGGTGCCCGGAGTCCCAGGGATCCGGTAGTGAGAACAAGGGGCGACGACGTCCTCGACAGCGCCGGGTTCCGTGATGCAGCCATGCTAGGGCCTCGCCTTGACTCGCTCGAGCCCAAGCCTGTGCAACAGTCCTGGCGCTAGGGTGGCGCTGGAGTCCCTCCCGGAGATGCCGAAGGATGTAGCGACCCGGCCCAAGCGATAATAACTTATTGGGCCCAAACCACAATCCAAAATGCTTAAGCCTAGTGATTATTACTAGTGTCCATGTCTCTTATATACCCAATCACAACCCTATTCACATCCGATGTGGGACTATTAGGGCCGTTACAGACTCCCCCTATTTAGGCCTGATGTCCTCGCTAGCCCAAACACACACACAACCCAAGATCACCAGGCGATGTGCGACTTGTCTCACTAGCCTCGTCATTCAGATCCCTGACATAGCCTATCACCTTGTCTTAGACCCTGGCTCAGCCGAGACTTGTCACATACTTCCGGCTAGTGGTTGGCTCTGATACGAAAATGCAATGACCCGGTCCACTAGTTATATATAATAACTCGTTGGGCCCAAACCATAGCCCAAAAACCTTAAGCCCAGTTATTATTATTAGTGTTCATGTCTCTTATATACCTAATCACAATCCCATTCACATCCGATGTGGGACTATTGGGGGCGTTAGAAAGGATGGTTGAGGAGGCGGGGTACGGCGGCGACGCAGACTCTCAAGTTACGACCACACCCTCCCCAGCCGGAGTGACGACTGTACAAGGGAACATCATAGGACTAAGGCATCGCAGGGGTTGGTTGGGGCAGTGGCTATGGTCTGAAGGTAGTGTGATTACTAGGGTGGCCCTGGTTTCCTTAGAAATAAAGATGGAGAGAGAGAGAGAAGGGAAATAGGGGCAGAGGGTTAGGTTTAGGGTTTGGCATCTCCTATATATATATATATATATATATATATATATATATATATATATATATATATATATATATATATATATATATATATATGTGGAAAATGGTAAGTGTACACCCTAAATGGGGTGTACATCTTACACCCCACCCATTCAAGGGTGGGGTGAATTCCACCGGTCACTTCGAAGTGACCGGTGGATAAATCCCCACTCTTGGATGGGGTGGGATGTATGATGTACACCCCGAAAGGGGTGTACATGTGGCATTCCTATATATATATATATATATATATATATATATATATATATATATATATATATATATATATATATATATATATATATATATATATATATATATATATATATATATATATATATAGTTAGGCTTATGTGTTTTTAAAAGCACGGAGACTCTCGTGCTCTCAAGTTGTTTTCGATGTGGGACTTTCGAATGGACGATCAGCTCTATTAAATTTGATCTAGAGAATTTAAAAAGTCTAAAAATTAAATTTTGTAAATTTTCAATATTATTTGCCTAGTGATCAAAGTGGCTCAAAATCAATAATTTTAATAGTTATGGTGAACCGTTTGCAAGTTTAATAATGTAGAAATATTCATATTACGTAAAATTTTGATAGAAAATTCTGTATACTATATGAACATGATCAATATCTTTGATCTAAAATTTTAGTATCATATCATCATATTTTGTAAGATTTTTATTTTCAACCTTTGATTTTGAGCCCTCTCGATCACTAGGTAAATGATATCAAAAAATCGTAAAATTTAGTTTCTAGATATTTCAAATATTCTAGATCAAATCTAACGGGGCCGATCGTCCATTCGAAAGTCTCAACATTAAAAATAATTTGGGAGTGCGGAGGGTTCCGTACTTCTAAAAGCACTATATATATATATATATATATATATATATATATATATATATATATAGAGATATATATATATATATATATATATATATATATATATATATATATATATATATATATATATATATATAGAGAGAGAGAGAGAGAGAGAGAGAGAGAGAGAGAGTCCGGCTAGAATATTATCGATAGCACCAAGCAATTGGTGCTATCAAATTTTCAGCCCTTAGATAAAAAGATGTACGGTTTGGATTATAGTGGTTATCTAAGATTTTTACTATTCAACCAACCACCTAGTAAACCCTAGGGGATCATTATCATCCTAACCACACATCCTTTAATCCAAAGGCTAAAAACTTGATAACACCAATGGCTTGGTGTTATTGATAGTATTCCAGCCTAATTATATATATATATATATATATATATATATATATATATATATATATATATATATATATATATATAGAGAGAGAGAGAGAGAGAGAGAGAGAGAGAGAGAGAGAGAGAGAGAGAGAGAGAGAGAGCTAGGCTGGAATATTATTAATAGTACCAAGTCATTTGTGCTATTAAGTTTTTAACCCTTGGATTAAAATATGTGTGGTTGAGATGATAGTGGGCCCCTTGGGTTTAATAGGTGGTTGGGAAAATAGTAAAATCTAACAACTGAAAATAATCAAAGAGATTGATTTAAGGGTAGAAAACTTGATAGCACCAATAACTTAGTAATATTAATAGTATAGTAGCCGGACTCATATATATATATTTTTTAAAGGAACATTTTTGAAAGGGCAAAACTGTCATTTCATATATAATCTGTTAAAAAATAAACAGTGAACTAACGATAACAAACCGGAGGGATATATATATGAATAATGTTGGACTTTTGAAGAGATAAATATGAAAAGTTGAACTTTATAAGAATATATCTGCTATTCGATATGTTTGCAGAGAGCCGTATGCAATTAACTCTAAATTTTAATTTCTATTTTAACTATTTTTTTGATAAAATAATAATTAATATAACCACTAATTTAGCTATTAAAAAATAATATGATAACAATGGGTAGTCATTTCAAGTTGCTATGTATATATAATTTTTAATTTGAAAAACAAATAGTAGTTGGTTTGTCCTCAAGAGACAAGTTATCATTCATATCACCTACAAAAAATAATATAATAATTAAATTAGCCAATAATCTACAAATTAAAGATGATATGATAATAAAATATATAACATGAGCTCTCGTTAACAAAATAACATGAATGAAATAATAGAAACTCTAATATTAATGTAGTTGAAACAAATTGAAGATCAATACCCTAAATGAAATTTTGATTCTAATTACAAAACAAGCCAAGCAAACAACAATCAAAATCAATCAACAATTTATTATTATTTTAGATTTTGTTTTTCTCAATCTTAGCCTGTCATAGTTTGATTAATTTGTTATCAATCTCATATGCATGAAATTATTTACATAGTCACTACAACAAAATTATGTTATAGCGATATTTTTAAATATTTTTAAAATCTAAAAAAGGTATCGCTGGCAAAAATATCGACACTTATTATTAGTGTTGCTATATGTGATGTCGCTATGGTGTATAGCGACATATTTTTGTAATATGTCCCAAAAATGTGTCCATATAATCTAATTTTGAATATAAATGGAATATAGATATGATACTTATACAAAAATGTCATAAATATGTGTTTCTATAATCTAATTTTGTTGTAGTGAGCTCAGCAACCAAAAGTGAAGTATTGTACACAAATATAGTGCACCACTCAGATTCATTGAATCTAGTCAAATTCAATCATTGATCAGTAAAAAGAAAAAAAAAAACAGTAAAATCAGCAAAAGCTTCAACAGTAAAATTTTGTGTTGAATTCTACAGTGAAGGGAGAGGAATTTTCAATGATTGTAAATTTGTACATTCATGAGAAAATATGGAGCCCACAAAGTTTGTTGAGTCAACAAGTGAATCCTAAGTGCTACTTTGAAGAAGTTTGGTATATATATATATATATATATATATATATATATATATATATATATATATATATATATATATATATATATATATGCAAAGTGTTCTACTAAATGCTCCCACACCTTTAATGAGCTCATGGGAATGAATGCTTGATTATTATAACCATGTAAGCTTTGTCCCTTCCATTTAAATGCCATGTGCACTTTTTTTTTTCTTTCTTTTTTTGGAAAATACTATTTGTATCTACAAAAAGGAGTATACATTTTATTTTCTCTCATTCTAGGATTTAGAATTTTTTTAAAAATTTTTAGCATTTTTTTTAAAAAAAAATTACTAGACATGACGAGATCAATTTTTGGTCCTTGTATAAGAGGAGAGTGTACAAAGAGCAGTGAACGTTTTACCACCTTATGATTTAAAATATTATACTGAATTATATATATTATGGTGTAGCGCATTTTCACTTTGTCATTTCGTAATTCAAAAAATTATATTTAACTATTATGTAAGGTTATTTTTGAACTATTATAAACAGGATTTCACTCTATAATTAAAAAAAAAAAAAAAAATCGCTTTACTATCCTATTTGACGTTAAATTTTTTTATTAAAATAAAATAAAATCATAGTATAATTAAATATAATTTTTCGAACTATATGATAGCTAAGTATATAAAAATGCACTATTTATGTATACCCACAGCAAATATGTGAAACTAATTCACAAATTAATGTTTCAGTAAAGTTGGTATTTATTCATGTGCTTCTATCACTACAATAAAATTAAGTTATAGGGACACATGTTTGTGACACTTTTGTATAATTAAGTATCCTATTTATATTCCATCTATATCCAAAATTAGGTTTTGAGACATATTACAAAAATGTGTCGCTATACACCCTAGCGACGGCACATATAGCAACACTTACAATAAGTGTCGGTATTTTTGTCAGCGATATTTTTTTTATATTTTAGAAACACTTAAAAGTGTCGCTATAGTCTAATTTAGTTATAGTGTATGAAAACTTTATTAATTTGCACAAATATATATATATATATATATACAATAGTACATATTCAAAAATTTGTTCCTCATCTTTTATCATTCAATTGGTTGAGAACTTAAAAGCAGCTATTAATGGAGAACTTGATTTGCGTTACTAAAAGTTTAATACTTTGCCGTTATGAGAAACCAAAATTAAATTGGAGTCTGAGAAGAGGAGATTTGACTGAAGCTAGGGCTGTAAGATGATACACAATTTTTACATGCAAAACACTAACTTATGGCCCGTTTGGTAATGGAATAAGACAGAACTAGCTATTCCAAGGATAAGTATAAAGTACGAAACTAGTGTAAAAAAACGTTTAGAATGATTCCAGGGATAAGAAATTTTGTGTTTAGTATGAGAATGAGGAATAAGAGGAATAAAGAGTTTTAATTCGGGTAAATTATTTTTTTGCCCTCAAATTTTATTATGTAATAATGAGGTGAGAGATGGTGCTTCGGTAGACGTGGGAGGGTATTTAAAGAAAATATAAGAGGGTGGTTGGGAAGAGAGAACAGTAATTCTCACTTATTCTAGTTATGCCGGAACAAGCTATACCAATTGATTCCTGATGTGTTTGGAAGAATAAAAGGGATATCTTTCCTATTTCCGGTTCTATACCGAATCCAAACGGGCCAAAAGTGGACGGAAAACACCTTGTGCATGTGTGCTTTGTGACAATGAGGATGAGACGGTAGAACATCTATTCACAACATGTGCTTACCCACGATTTTTAATGGGGATGAGCGACGAGGGCATTTGGCTTGAGGGCTTAGACGATGGTGTTAGACAAGTATGAAAAAAATGAATGATACGGGATGGATCTCCGATAGCAAATAAAAACCTAATTTTCATGTCCGCGATCTGGTAGGTTCTCTGGGCAACTAGAAACAATGTGATATTTCAATAAAGAAATACTGATTTCCTACTCGCCGTCAGATGGGTTAGTAGAACAGCAAAGCAGTGGAAGGAGTCGGGAGGATAGAACGGAGGCCTCGCCTGCTACCCAGTAAGAGTAGCAAATTAACCTTTTTATTTTTTTATTATTATTTTTATTTTTTTATCTTATTTTTTTTTTATTATTATTATTATTTTTTGAGATTCTGTTGCTTAGTTTACCTATCTATTGAATAAAACTGATAACGTGCCGTTTTTTTCTCAAAAAAAAAAAAAAGTTACGAATTTTTAAAGGGAAAAGTTATCTGAGGAGTTGTTTGATTAAAGAATAACCTCTACAAAGTTGCCAAATCACTAGTAATAAAAAAATAATAATTAAGAAACCGAAGTGTCAATCTTAAGATTAGAGGTTTGTGCCTCTGCTTAAATTTGAAGCTCGTTGTCAGGGACATAAAAAATTTCAGTCTAAATTTTTAGTCCAAATCGAAGTGGGTTTGTCAAAGTGGTCTAACTTCAATATCATTTGTGGAAGGCGAAGAGACATTATGGGAGCTGAAGAGACTTGCAACTTCTATCATCAATGCCACCACCACCATTAATGTCAAGGGGATGCCAAGAGTCATGCAAACCCACGAGGTTATAAATGTAGGCTTAGTGGGTTAGTTGTACATAAGCCTATAAATAGGAAAATTGGCTAAGTCCAAAAATTTACAGACTGAATATCCAACGTATACAGAAATCAAAATTTGATCAGATTGCTTATTTTACTAGTTTTTTTGAATCGTTTGATAGTTCCGAATCTTTCATGTATGAACCACATCTTATATGTTTCGATCAAATTAAAACTGGCCAATTAATGTGGACACGTCACACGACAACACCTACTAAATTAATTTTTTAAATAGCAATTTTTAAATCAAAGAAAAGGCCCTTGTAAAAAAAATAGTAGGGGGTATGTTTGGATCAAAGTAGAGATCAAGTTAATCACTTAATTGGGCACTATATATTTCCTTTTGTTTCTTCTTCTTCTCTATTCCAAACCCTATACTATTCAATTAAAATTTCTTCCTTGCTTGCTAGCGTTTACTTGTAAGGAATCTTGTAACACTAGAAAATTTTAATTAATGTGTTCATTTGCTTTATCATTGGATCCAGATGCCATTAATGGAACTAACTAAATCAATTAACACTACAACAAAATTAGATTATTGTGACACCCCCAGAATTTGGATTAGTCCTATATATAAATAATATTATATGACTAAATCTCTTAACCCGGTTATAGTATTTTGGATGGTAGCAAGATCTAAGAGGTTATGACAGTTAAGCGTGAGTAGTTCTAGGATGGGTGACTCCCTGGAAAGTGGGGCGTCACAATTATAGCGACACATTTTTATAACACTTTTGTGCTAAGTGTCCTATCTATATTTCATCTATATCTAAAATTAGATTATAGGGACACATTTTTAAAACGCATTACAATAATATGTCGCTATACACCCTAATGACTGCACATATAGCGATACTAATAATAAGTGTCGGTATTTTTACTGACAGTATTTTTTTAAAATTTTAGAAACACTTAAAAATATCGCTATAGCATACTTTTATTGTTGTATAAGATTTGATTAATGTTGTCATTACCTTTATCATTAATTAACAACCTCAATTAGTAATCATTGGTTTTGCTTATACTAGGTTTTTTCCTTTTTTTTGTCTTTTTCTTCTTTTTATATCTTGATTTTCATTGCTTTCATGACTGATCTGATCCAATCTTGATTATACTTTAATTAACATGCAACATATGCAACATGCCAACATGTGAAGTAGATTAGATTTGATTTCTTGGCTACATAAATTAGGTCTTGTGCCTTTTTTAAGTAAATATGCCAAGTATCAAATTAAGAAAAGCTCCAAACAAATTTCCCCTAAAATCACTTTAACAACTTTTTACAGCAGCAAAAGTGGAATCTCTGAATTAAAGCTTCAATTTTTAGGACCAATCCGAAAAGGTACTCGTTTCAGATTCCAAACATATATAACAAAAGAGCTATGTTATTTGTACATTTTAAATAGAGTATACATTATACGCTTCATCCATTCAAGGATGAAGACTTAGTCATTAATCACTTCGAAGTGACTGATAAAATTTACTCCATCTTTAGATGAATAGAATGTATGATGTATATCCTATTAATTTGGAGTGTATATTTAGCATTTTCCATAACAAAAGGCTATATTTTTTCCTTTTTTCTTTCAAGTGGTTTGTCCAACACTAATTCTTACTATTCAGAATAGAAAAGTTATATAAGAATTATCCAAAAAATCTATACATGTAGAATAAACACTACAATAAAATTAGATTATAAAGACATATTTTTATGATACTTTTATATAAGTATCCTATCTATATTCTATCTATATTCAAAATTAGATTATATGGACATATTTTTGGGACACATTACAATAATGTGTCGCTATACACCCTGACGACGGCACATATAGCGATATTAATAATAAGTGTTGGTATTTTTGTCAACGACACTTTTTTCAGATTTTAGAAATATTTAAAAGTATCGCTATAATATAATTTTGTTGTAGAACTTTTCAGAAGGTCACCCATCATGGAACTACTCTAACTCTAGCATGCTTAACTCTCTTAATGTAGTGGCCCTGGTTCCCATGCAACGTTCTTCCGATGAATCCACTGTTAGAACACCTAGTATTGGTGTATCTGGCCCATGGTGCATCAATGGGATGCCACAGATGGACCCTGTGAGATATTATTAGCTGTGTTGGCCTTCGGCTGGGTTCGCCGAAATTTTTGAAAAGAATTAGGCCAAACAGAGGTCGGAAATGGATTCAGCACGGAAAAACGCTTGAAAACGGCTATTTGCTTGTTTGTTTCTAAGTCCGGATGCCCAAAAACGAACTCCCGGAAGTTTTCAGTGATTTTTGGTGCATGGGAGGGGCCGTAGACCGCCGGCATGCCACGTGGCGGCCTATCATTGGCCGGTTTACGGCGCGCGGTCCACAGAGCAGCGCGGCGGGGTGCACGGCGGTGCATGGACCAGAGCGGGGGACACGTGGCAGCCTCCTGTTGATCGGTGCACGCGGCGCGGTCCACAGAATTCCAAAGCGGAATGCGTGGACCGGGTGCAGGGGACACGTGTCACCCTCTGATTCGCGGGCGCAGCAGGCGCGGTGCACGGGACGCGTGGCCGGCGCCTCGGGCTGCGTGCGCACGTGGAGCCACGTCGCGCGACCGGCGCGTGCGGCGGCCGGTCGGCGGGTCAGCCGGGAGGACACGTGGCGCCCGCTCATTGGCGGGCGCCAACCGCCTTACTGTGCGGTGTGTGGACACGTGGCAGCCATCGAGTGGCTCTGCGCCGGTGTTTCCTGTTCGGCGGGACACATGGCGCCCATCGGCTGGCTCTGCATCGGTGTTTCCTGTTCGGCGCGACACGTGGCACCATCTGGTGGTTTCGAGCGTGAACAGTGTTGGGCCGGCCCAACACTGTAGCCGCCCGAAACCTTTCGAGTGCCCGAAAGGTGGGCCCGAATTTGTTGACTTGTGTTTTTTGGGCTGATTTCGGGTGAGGCCTATAAATGGGCCTCCTTAGCTTCCCTTTTGAAGCTTTTCCCGAAACCTTTAGCTCCTGAGCCCTTAACCAAAGTTCTTCGTCTATCTCTTGTGCATCTTTTGGTGGAAGCTCAGAATTTTTGGAGGCCGCGACGACGGCGATTTCTGCATCGGAGTGCGGAGCGACGATTTCCTGTTTGAGGCCCATTTTCGTCGCATTTCAGTCTGGGAGGTCTACAGAGCTACCCAGAAGATATTTTTGGACGATTTCTGCAGAGACGGTTTCGCAAGAGGAAAATCTACAATTTTCGTGTTAACCACTTTCTCTGGTTTTGAGCTTTTCTTGGGGTTTTGGGTACGTTTTTAACCCCCTTTGCAGCTGATGGTTGATTTGTACAGCACCTGCTTGTCGGATTTTTATCTCCTCATCCGGACATCGGATTTCGACGATTCAGGACTCTATTGACATCTAATCTTCTCGAGGATCGCCGTCATATTTTTATTGAAATTTTTGGAGATTATTTTTCAGGTAAAATTTTCGTGTTTAAGGGACTGTTCACCACAGATTTTTAGAACTTGGAATTTGTGTGGAATAAAGTGTAATCTTGGAATATGTTTTGTACCCAGGATGTTCTGAGCACTGCTACCGTGTTGTTGTCTTGGGGGATTTTTTGTTATAGCTGTGTCTGGGTTTTCTTAGCTGTACGACCCCGGACTGTTAGCGCGCTCAGGTGGGTGATCTTGCTTGCAAAATCTATGGACTGCACGCTAATTCTATGATTGTAGGAGCATGCATGCTAACAAATGATTTTAAAAGCATGTGTAAACTGTATGTTGTACTCTTGTATACTAGTTGTCGAATTTTGTGATCTCCATGTGATTCCTACTACATGCTAATTAATTAAATCTTGGAACTTGACCTAGCACCCCTGTCATATGTATCATGTTCAGCCAGACTGCAGAAAACTTCAACTTGGGCTAGGTTTCTTTATTGCTTTAGACATTCCCACATCACTTATTATACTTATCATTCCTGGACTTAGTTTTCTCGCCCGGGTTGTGGGCTGGGAGGTCGGGTGGCTGTGGGATGCATTGCACTCGTGTCTGGGGACCGAGTGGTGTTGATAGCAGTCTGTAGATCAGCTTTCTTTGGGAGAGTGATAGTGATGGTAGATCTGGGTTTCTTGGGAGCTGTCTGAGTGACAGTGAGTCTCAGTTGTGTGGATTCTTGCCAGTGAGTGAGACAGTGATTGTTGGTTATAGCCGATCTTGTTGATCGAGGATTTGGATCATAGCCTGCATGAGCCACATTTGTGCTCGACAGAGATGCGCGGATATTTTACTCGTGTGGGTCGCTCCCCTCGAGTGCCACTCCGGAGTAGGCGAGACCGGGTTGTAGTACCGGCGTTGAGATTGAGCTAGATACCGGGTTGTAGTACCGGCGTGAGTTTGAACTCTCTATCGCGACTTGTCGATGCTTGTGTCCCTCTGGCTGAGCCAGTTTTGGCAGTTACGGACATACCTACAGCAGTAGGTAGGCGCAGGTTTGACTGGACCCGATGTGGCAGTCAGTTTAGATTGGGTGATCTCAGTGAGAGTTAGTTGTGGCATACTATTCTCCTTGTTCCACTCCTTGAGCATCTGGATAGAGGCATAGTAGCTGTAGACTTTACCTTTCCAGCTTTTCATTACAACACTGCATATGTTACTTTATGTCTCTAGTAGACTTAGTGGGCAGACCGTCGGGCTTGTTGGCGGCACCCACTGAGAACTACTGTGGGATGCAGTTCTCACACCCGTCGTGGTGTATTCTTCCCGAGGGACTTCTGCTCCGGTTCCTGCCGCTCCAGTTGCTGATCCAGCCCCTTCAGACCGAGGTAAGGGAGTCGCGAGATAGATCCCTTCCCGTCATACTCAGAGTGAGAGTAGATATACCCCAGCTGTACTATTTTGGTGTGTGTTATGTCGAGTGACTTTGTAGTGAGGTATCGAGTTGTACCTTTCTTTTCTATATTGAGAGAGACTTCGTATTATTTTTGGTGAGGTTGGTTTGTATGATTGTGAGAGGTAGTTTTATTTTATGTCTTTTACTTTAGCTTTTACTATTTCAGCTCTGATATCTGCTAGTACAGATGTTTCTTTGCAGGTTAGTCGCTACGTCTATACGGGGCATCCCGTATGGGCGGCGGATCTATTGGCGAGCCCGGGGCGCAGTTTCGACCCCGGAGCGTGACCCTTAACCTCTTGCTACCATCCAAAATGCTATAACCGGTTTAGGAGATTTAGTCATATTATATCATTTATACATAGGACTAACCCAAATTTCGGAAGTATCACATTCTTTCCCCTTTTTGTCCTGACGTCCTCGTCAGGCTCAAAAACACTCACAAGCATCAGGCAAGCACCAGGCGATGTGAGACTCATCTCGCTAGTCTTAACCGACCTTGTAAGGAGCTACACTCCACCCACAACGCTCATTAGCCAGAGAGTCTCGCTCTACCCGCTAAATAACTCTGGCTCAGTCGAGACTAATCTCACATTTTCGGCTGGTGAATGGCTCTGATACCAACTGTGACACTCCAACTTCCCAGGGGGTCATCCATCCTAGAACTACTCTACCTCTAGCACGTTTAACTCTCTTAACCTCTTGGATCTTATTACCATTCAAAAGATTATAGTCGGGTTTAGAGATTTAGTTCTATTATATTATTTATACATAGAACTAATCCAAATTCCGAAGATATCACAATCTATCAAATTATCATCAAGATGCTATCATGGAACAGGTGTTGTATAATTACTTGATTCTTACACACCATTTATACTTAAATGGCTTGTAAACCAAAAGAAAGAGCTTATTGGTTTGAAAAGAATTATAAAATCACTATAAGAAAATTCTTAATATATAGACATTTTTTAGACGATACTTTGATGAAGTGTTCCCAAATGTTCTTATAATGTAGCAAATACCAACGATTTAAAAAACATCGTCTTATGAATCCTTAATTATATTAAACCAATTTATTAAATGATAGCTTTTATTATTATTTTTTAATTTTCGATACTTTAAAGCGTCAGAATTAAAAAGAAAATCGATAATTTAAAGCGTTAGAATATATTTTACCGATGTTTGGTATAAACATCGATATATATATATATATATATATATATATATATATATATATATAAATAATTTTTTATTTATAAATATTTTAATCGATGTTTTCAAATATAACGCTACATTATATTAAAATGCTTTTAAATATCGTTAAATATTTAAAAAAAACATTCTTAAATTCAAATTTTTATGTAATGGCCGGTGTTGATACGATTTGAAAGTCGCCTTAATTAATTTAAGATGAAACTCTTGGGAGTTGGATATGAGAATTCTTTTGTGAAGTTCTATATCGAGCCTGTATAGCAGTCGAACCTAAATACTTGGGTTAGAGAGATAACCTGCGTTGTATAGTGGTTAGATGCCTTAGTGGTGCCTAGACCAAGGTTCTCATGGCGTTTTAGAGCGTGACACGACCTATTGGGTGGGTGCTCCGCCATGGCATACATATCATACTGTATGTGATTGTGGACCAGTTAGTAGAGTGACATATATTCTTCCCTCTATGTCATTGTGTGAGCACTAACCCCTTTTATGCCCTCGACTTAAAACTACATTATGAAGTAGAGGTTCGATGTAACTAACTTAGCATGTATCTCAGGATCATGAGAAAATACGATCTCGCGGAGCATGTCTAGTAAAGTGCTTGGACCGATACAGAGAGTGTTTGAACAAGCTAAAAAGAAGAGTTTCTTGGAACATAAAAATAACAAGCATATGGGTCAATAATTTAGTTTATTCGCTTGTACTGGCTGGCATAGTTGGGTTCTTTACCTTCGTTTCTTCCGGGCTCGTATCGTCGAATCGTGGCACTGCACTATTAGGACTAGGTGTTGTGGTACGGGGGAGCTTTGTTGAGCTGTGTGTTTCTATTACTATCACATTGAGCTGGGGTGCATGGGTTGTGAAGGATTTAATGCTGTGAATCCATGAGTCTACGTCCATCTTTTATTGCTGTTGGGGCTATGCTGAAATGTGAGGACCCGAATCTCCGCTTAAGGGTTATTGTTGGATTAGTGTCTTCGGGAGGTGTTTGTGCACGTGTCGGGCCCAAGTTATTGGATTTCTGGAGTAATTGGAGCATGATTGCTTGCTGGAGGCCCATTGTGGGTGATTGAGGTTTTTGCGCGCTTATTGGAACCAAGGATTTGACCCGACATGAAAAATGGATCAAGTTTACTTTTCCAGAAATTTTTGGGAAATTTTAGGAGTGGAATTTGGCCGATCGGACTTCGGATTTGGATTCAGCGCGCGAAAACGGTCAAGATGGACTATTTACTTGTATTTTTCGGAGTCCGGATGCGAAAACACGCATTTCGAGGTTTTGGTACTGTTCCGACGGCCGGAGAGGCGCCGGCGGCAGCGGCGGGCGGCGGAGCGCGGCGGCTGCCGGCGGCAGAGGCGCGCGGTCCACCGCGGAGGCGTGCACCCGGGCGCTCGCCACGTGGCGCCTCCCGGTTGGCGGGCGTAGTAGGCGCGGTCCACGGGTTTGGCGGGGTGTACGGTGGACCGAGGACTGGCCACGTGTCGCTTGGTGGTTGGTTGGGCGTTGTGCGCGTGGTCCACGGGTGGGGAGCTGGTACCTTGGGCCGCGTGCCCGACAGGCACGCGTGGCTGTTGGCCCAAACAGCTGTTTGCTGTTTGGGTGTTCACGTGGCGGCCTGGGGTTTTTCCGGGCGTGAACAGTAACGGGCCGGGCCCGTTACTGTAGCAGCCCGGAAGTACCGGGCGCCCGAATCTTTGGGCCAAAAGTCCAAAGTGCGGATTTTCGGGCTGGGCCTATAAATAGCTGTCTTGTGAGGGAGTTTTGCCCCCTTTCCCGAGCTCCCCTGCCCATGGCCCCTTTAGGAAAGTTATAGATCTTCGTGTTGTGCATCTTCTGGCAGAGGCCCGGATTTTTTGGAAGCCGCGGCGTCGACGGCTTCGGCATCGGAGCGCAGTGCGACGATTTTCTGTTGGAGGCCCGTTTCCGTCGCACTTCAGTATGGGAGGTCTACAGAGCTACTCCGTCAGTATTTTTGGACGATTTCTGCGGCGTTGGAATCACGAGAGGTACATCTTCGACTTTCGTGTTGATCATCTTGCTGGATTCAGAGTTTATGACACTGTTTTCGAGGCATTTCTAAGCCGCTGTTTTCTGGTGGAGTTTTTGGACAGCGGCCCCTTGCCGGAATTTTATCTCCGCACCCGAGTGTCAGATCGAGACGAGCCTGTACACTTTTTGGATCTACTCGTCGCAAGGATTATCATTGTATTTTTTCCGGGATTTTTCTGAGGCTTGCCCGAAGGTATACTATTCCCTTTTTATCTGTGTTTGAGTTTACAGTTGTGTGGTTGTGAGTGTTTGCGCACCTGTACCGTGGAATTTGTAACTTGGCCTACGGGGCTCGGATTTGGGCGTGCAGGTACCCGTTTCGAAGGTCTCGGTGAGACAATCGCTGTGATATTTTTATCGGAATTTTCAGGGCACTTTCTGCAGGTGGAAATTTCAGATCTTCAGGACTGTCTTCTGCAGATTTTTGTACTTGGTTATTTTGTGGAATAAAGTGTAACCTCGGACCTTTTGTTGTACCCAGGAGTATTTGCGGATGTTTGTGAACCCGTTGGTGTTGAGGATTAGTGGAGGTTGTTGCTTCTGGTGTTTTCAGCTGTGGAACTCCGGACAGTTAGCATTTTCAGGTTGGTGGCCTCGTCTTCATGACCTATGGACTGTACATTAATTCTATCAGTGTAGGGACTTGCATGTTGTAGATGTATTTTGTATAGCATGCTAGAATTTAGGAATTGATGTTCCTGATGCTGTTAGATGATCGTGTGTTTATTGTCCTTCCCTACAAGCTGTTGATTATTGTTATCTTGGAACTTGACCTAGCACCCCGTCATATATTGCATGTGTAACCAGACTAGTAGAAAACCCTCACTTGGGTAGGGTTATTTCTGCTTTAGACATCCACACTTCTACTTTCCTGGACATAGTGTTCTTCCTCGCCCGGGTAGTGGGCCGAGTGGTCAGGAGTTATCTTTTAGTGTGGGATGCATGTTACACTCGTGCTTGGGAGTAGAGTGGAGTCTGGTAGATGTAGTTGGGTGTGTCATCTGTAGCGGGAGCCGTTTGGGTAGACGGCGGCCCCGAGTTCAAAAACCAGTGTATAATTTTTTTTTTTTTTTTTTTTTTTTTTTTTTTTTTTTTAAATCAGAGTTGCAAAAACAGCCAGGGCAATGACAGACCGCCACATATATAGAAGAGTCCCAATCCCCTTTGGAATTGAGCCTTTTCTATATATGCACGGCTAGCTTGGCAACAACATCAGAGTACTAACTACGTACAACAACTATCAAAAATTACAATTTAATTATTACAACAACTCAACAAATGAATTACACATTTCTTTTAACTGATACAAATACATGTGCATTCGGCTGTCCAGGGTCAATCTCTATATCGATACCTCGCCAATTCGTCCCGGCATCCCAACACCCGCGCGACCTGAAAAACAGTCACCCGAGGGTGTGAGACACACCGGAGTGTATCCCAGTGGGCACGACGAGCCGAGAAATAGCAGATCGTACCTACTGGTATACAATACTAGAGGATAGTAAAAGATCACTGTTAGGAAAAGCAATTATCATAAAGGAACAGTGTTTACTCTAAGTAAAGTCATTATGAGTTAAGACAGATAAGAAATATCATTATGGGATAACATAGAGATCAACAACTCTATTATAATGGAAGCAACGTGGAGATCAACAAGTATATCCTCATGAAAGTGTCATGGAGTGTCAGCGGATATGAAAGCACTGGTAGGATCAGCAACTCAATAATCATGATACTAAAAGTAAAGGCATCATATCAAATCTCGACATGTATAGGTGGATAATTGAAATCAAATCCAGGAATCAATGGATAATGAAGTAAACATATCAATCAGCAACTCATGCATCAATAGATGAAATACTAAAACCAACCCAATCTCAAGCCACCATATTGGTCATCAAGACCTCAGGGAAAACCTCGCCGAACCTGGCACCAACCTGGCTGACATACTCCGGCACCCTCGGGCACTAACCTGGGAGTCAACACTCCGGCACCCTTAGGCACTAACCTGGGAGTCACGGGTAGCTACTGCTAACCACTTTACCAGTAAAGAACATTTCCACGGGGCGCGACCCCGGCAATGTTCGTGAAGTACAACAGTGCGGGCGATAAATCATGCGAATGCTCAAGCTCACGGTCCTCTGACCGGGTAATCGGCAATAAGCCGGGAACTATCCCTTTTGGGATTCAGCAATAATATCATATCAGAATATCATCTCAATCACATGCAAGAACAACAGCAACTATAATGATCCAGGAACAATCAGGGGAAACTGATATCTCAGATGTCGCAATAATCACGAACAAGTACCAACATGGAAATTAACTACAAATCGATCATACAACTAAACACATGATGTTTTTGAGAAAACATTTTGAAAACAGTTCTAGGTCCAAACTTCGAAGAGCAATGCCTTTGTCCTATCAAACAAGAACAGACTCAGGCGACCCTACGAAGCTCGGTAAAAACATTTATTTAATAAAATCATGTATTTAGCAGCATAACGGGTGAACAACAAGCCGAAACAATCCGATCAACGATGCAATGTCAGAATCAACTGAATCTCAACTCATATGCAGGAATAATTATCAACTAATCCAATCAAGGATGCAATATCAGAATCAACTGAATCTCAACTCATAGGCAGGAATAATTATCAACCACAACTAGAACATGAATCAGGATATAGATACTGATAATCAAGTATAAATGTGCAAACTAGGTAATGACCAATCAGGCAAAGCAACAAACAGTAATATAACTCAATCAAAGGCAGATAGGCTCAATTATAATCCAGGTTAACCAAAAACAGGGGTCCAACCAATACCGTACACAGAGGGCCGAAATGATAAAGCCCGGACCGAAGATAAACCCACCTGACAAATCGCAGGCGACAAGACTGAATCGAATGTACGCTCAGAACCTAGATGCAAATCGAGCCAACCTGGATCAAACATAATAATCAACCTCGAATTCACAAATCACAACTTAAACCCCAGATCCATTTTAAAACCTCTAATTATTTAACTAATAGTGTCATTTGAGCACTGTTTTCGCTCGTTCTATCAACTGGAAGCTCATTTTTACGAACCGTCACTTCCAGCTGTTGACATTTAACTTGCTGAACACCGTGCTCACCAATTTGCGGCAGCACGGAACCCGAGGCAAACTTCGGGCCAAGAAATACTCTCTAACATAGCCTAAATGCAATTTTTGTTCTTTGAGACTTCAAAACCTAAATCTGACGCAAGCATCGCGTCCAATGACCCCAAATTAGCCAGGAATACACTGTCGCGGCTTTACTAATAGCCCGGAACATTATTTTGTTCAAATATTACATTTTAAGGTTGTTTACACTACAACTTTTAATCCCAACATCAAACATGAAAACTTTATATATCAAAGTTGATCTAAATCATGCTAGGACCACAGTGCTCACCCTGGTTGGAACCCAGGTGTGCTGGTTCAAGCAGAACCAAAGCCAAGTTTCATGTAAGGTTCACATTGCTCCAAACTTTATTTCACACAGATAAACTTTGATCTGAAGTGAGCATCAAGCTCAAGGAAACATTTGGAACAACTTTCATATTTACAGTGAAGTCAAATTCTAAAGTTTTCTTCATTGTGGCATTTAATCAAACACTAGGTATGCACATTTTAATAAACACAAACATAGCCTAAGTTCCAGCTTGTTCTCAGCCATTTCTGCACCTGGGGCAGAGATTCTTGGAGAAAATTATTCCACTAAGTTTTCTGAGCAATTCCCCCCATCTTGGAGCAAGCCACAAGCCTCGGGTTGGCCGGGCTCAAGGAAGAAGATGATGGCTTCAACCTTGAAATTCGTGATGCTTCAACCAGAAGCTCTGGGATCAAACTACTTGCACACAATTGATGCTATGCACTTCCAAAATATACCTGGACCCGAGCCCGGCGTCGGGGTGCGGCGGCGGCGGCGGGGAGCAAAGCTCCATTTTGGAGCTCAACCTCGTTAATGGCGGATTTTTACAGAAGCCATAAGAAGTCTTCCAACTTATATGGAAGCTTCCTCTAGTCCATACAAAGCTTCCCGACACCTCCTCCCCGGCCGGAAATGGCCGGAACGCCGGCGGCGGCGATTTGATCCCATTTCGAACCCATCTTGGCCGCGCTTAAACCGTGCTGCATGGTTGCCATGCAAGTGCATGGATGGACTCCCCTCGGTCCCTAGAAGAGTTATGGGCAGGTGGTCGGCGTCGGAGAAGCTCGCCGGCACCGGAGCACGAAGCTCGGCCAACATGCATAAAACCCGAAAACTAGGGCATAAATCTGCCACTTACTGGATTAACCATACTCCACCAAATTTGGTGGAGTTGGTACCTACCACTAACAGTCCAAGCACACCAATTTTCAGATATTTTGGTTCACTGGTTGCCGAGTTCTTTCGAGGCGGAGCTCATCTAGGTTCCCGGAGAAGTATTGTCCCCGCCAGCAACCGGCTATGCATGGGAGCTCGGGCTTGTGCAGGGAGAATTCTTAGGGCCTAGGGATTCTACTGCATATGGTCTAGGGTGCTAACAACCAATGGTTAGGGACTCTTACCTTGGCCGAGCTCGGGGAAGAAGGGATGAAGCCGGAATCTGGGTTCTTCCTCCACGCGCAACCTCAGCAACCTCCAGAACTACTCCACAGGTACTTGGAACACCACAGGGACCCTCCAAACTCAACTTGAAAACGTTTGGTCCCAACCTTTCTTTGTTCTCTCTCTCTATGGTGGCTAGTGTTCTCGAGTGTCCAGGACTCCGGGCTTGATCAGGAGGAAGTCCAGGCACCAGGAACTCCTCCCAAAACCCAGAGAAAGCTTGGTGAAGCTTTGGTTCAAGTTCCCTTCTCCTCTCTCTCTCCCTCGGGTTATCCTTTAGTGGTGTTGGGTTCTTTGGCTTCTCTCCACTTGGGCTCGGTTTTGAAGACATCAGGGAACCAAAGGACACCTGAGTGGAACGGTTTCAAGAAGTCCAAGAGGCAAACATGGAGTTTAATACAAGATTCTTTTGGGAAAAACCTTGAAGTTGGGTTCACACTAAACCCTAGCATCCGAGGCTTATCCATTAGGTTACAATTACACCCAACACCTTATCCTATAAGCCCCTAGCACTTAGGCACATAAAATGTGAAGTTTTCATTACTATTTAGTCCATTTGGAGCACTTTTCACGCAATTCGAGAAAATTCGCTCAGCGAATTGCGAAACAGACTTCGCCACGACGTCCGGCTCGTCGAGACCTTTCAAGTAGCGTATTTGCTTGTTTTGTTTGACACTCGGATAAAAACTTGATCCATAAAGTTCGACTCAATATAGCGCGTGGCACGCACTTCGATGCACCCGGGTCGCCAAACGCGAAATCCGTCAGTGCCATTGCGCTCAGAACGTCGAAAATAGCTAGGATCCATTACTCATACCTCTAGGTTAAAACTCTAGATAGTGGTTCGGCCATTAGTGAAAGCGAGGGATTAAAAACCGAGAGTTACTATTCACTTTAAGTCGCGGGGCCCGCTTTTTGATTTCTGATTTCTGGAAGATCCGACCGTCGGATCGAAAACATATGAATATGAAACTTCTATGTTTCGACGAGACGATCGCAATGGTGATCTCGGATTTTTCAGATCAGACCCCGATCAAAAGTCGATATTTTAGGGCCACTGTTGCATTACTATCTACCAATTTTTGCTATTTAAATAATTCTGGAAATTATTTAAACCTGAATTCTGGATTTTAAAATCATGGTTACTACACTGCATGAGCCACATTTGAGCTTGACAGAGATACTTGAGATGGGTTACTTTTTACTCGAGCGGGTCGCTCCCCTCGAGTGCCACTCCGGAGTAGGCGAGACCGGGTTGTTATACCGGCGTGAGATTGAGCTTTTCTATCGCGACTTGTCGTTGCATTTGTCCCTCTGGCTGTGCTGGTGTTGGCAGTCATGGACGTCCTACGTAAGTCCGCTCCTCCGGGACGTAACGGCAGTAGGTTGGCGCAGGTTTGACTGGACCCGATGAGGCAGTCAGTTTAGATTGGGTGATCAGATATGAGAGTTAGTTGTGGCATCATGTTCTTTCTGTTCCACTCTTTGAGCATCTAGATAGAGGCATAGTAGCTGTAGAGTTTACTTTTCCCAGCTTTCCTTACAGCACTGCATTTGTTGCTTTATGCCTCTAGTAGACTTAGTGGGCAGACCGTCGGGCTTGTTGGCGGCACCCACTGAGAACTACTGTGGGATGTAGTTCTCACACCCGTCGTGGTGTCTTTCCCCCAGGGACTTCTACTCTGGTTCCTGTTGTTCCTGTTGCTGATCCTTCTGACCGAGGCGAGGGAGTCGCGAGCTAGTTCCTTACCTGTCGTTGGAGTGTAGCGGTACCCCTTCAGAGGAGAGCTTCAGTAGATTAGTTATTTTATTTTCCTTCTTTGAGAGACTGATGTAGTGAGGATTGTCATGTATTGAGAGCCTATACACTGATGTATTTATTGGAGATACCTCCCGGTTGAGTTCTGAGTTTGTATATGAGGATATTGTATGATTATCATTTTTGGGAGACGAACATTATTGTATTATTTCCAGTTGTACAGTGATTGATTTAGTTATACAACAGATTTTTATTTTTAGCTCTGATATCTGTTTAGCTGTAGTACTTTTCTTGCAGGTAGGACGCCTCGCCTATGCGGGTTTGGCATAGGTGGCGGATCTGTTGGCGAGCCGGGTCGCAGTTTCGACCCCGGGGCGTGACATGAAATCTGGAGTCTGTTCCCAGGGGCGAAAGTTTTCAAGTCTGCTATGTCTTTTACTTGTTTTTTTTGGGAGTACACTAGTTTATACTTGAGATTCGAACCCCTGTGTTTGGTCCGAGTGCTGGGCTGATCTTTTGTATCCCAGGTCGTGTTGGGTCCTTTTCCTTTTCTTTGGTTCTTGTCCTGTACGTTTCAAATAGGGTATATTCCTGTTTAATCAAAAAAAAAATAACAAGCATATGATGGGAAAAGAAGAAGCACTTGCCACTAGGAAAGAACCCTTAAAAGAAAAGACTGCTTTGTTGGACATGTGCTTGACGCTACTTCGGCTTTA
>CM055064.1:52615644-52623144 GCA_029204045.2 Tillandsia leiboldiana
TACAAGACAGAAAAGCAAAGTAAAAAAACGGTATATTATAAAAAAAATTTCTGTAATTTAGCCTTATATTTAAGACTAAAAATGCAACCAACTTGCAATTCATGTCTCACTTTCACAAGAGGGAAATTTATAAACACAATTCAACAAATTGGTTGATTTGACCCTCTTTAAAATTAAGGCTTAGACTTAAATAGAGAAAAAAAAAATTGAAGAGATGTGTTTTGATATTAGGCATTAATAAATCTGAATTTTCATTAGTGCCCTTCGAAACTAAATTTTTTTTTTGACTAAATTGCACTTTTTATCATCTAACTTTAAAGTCCGTGCAACTTTGATTCTCAAACTTTAATTTATTATATAATTTTTGTTTTAAAAATTTTAAATTATTGCAAACTAATCCTACAATTCAATTCACTTTGCTAAATACTGATATTTCGTTAAGAGCAATGCTACATGTACATCCCAAATGAGGTGTACATCCTACACCCACCCATCTAATGGTGGGAGAGTCATTTCACAATTTGACCCCTCACCCCATCCCACCCATTAGATAGGTGGGGTATGGGGTGTGCGATGTACACTCCAAATAGAGTGTACAAGTAGCATTTTTCTTTTTAAAAAAATTTGTGACACTCTAAAAATTTGAATTAGTTTAATATAAAAGGTATAGTATAATTAAACATTTTAACCTAACTATATTATTTTGGAAGGTGACCAAGTCCGGAAGGTTAAGATAGTTTAGGAATAGAGTAGTTCAAAATTAGGTGACCCCTGCAGAAAGTAGAGTGTTGTTGATTTATAGAGGCCATCATCCTACCTTATAGCGGGAGATCTGATTGGACTGAGTGACGTTCGAAATGGCGAGAGGCAGAGTTGGGCCGAATCATATTCGAAGTGGTATAAGGCCGGTTAGGTCGAGTCACAATGGAGCCCCGTGAGCTTTATGTCTATATGTTTTAAGTGAATTTATTATATATTTCTAACAACTCGAGTTTTTGAAATTAATAATTAGCGTCTGGTGTCACAGTTGGTATCACAACTAATCGTTAACCGAAAGTATAAAATAAGTCTCGACTAAGTCAGAATCATAAAACGTGCAAAAACGTGACTCTCCGACTGACGACCATTCTGAATAAAGCGTAACTCTCCACAAAATCAATTAAGGCTAATGAGACGAGCTTCACATCGTCTAATATTTGTGATAACATCAAAACTAAAAAAAAAAAAAAGGAAATATATAAAACCTTCAGAATTTGCAATAATCTTATATATAAAATATAGTAGAACTAAAATTTTTAACCAGATTATAATATTTTAAGTAGCGACTGAATAAAAAAAAATTTAAAAAATTTGAGTAAAATTTTTATTTGAATAATTTCAAAATGGATGACCTGGGAAGTGAGACATCACACAATCACCAAATACACTAAGCTCAATGATAATGCCCACTGATTTGCTCCCAACCCTAGAAAGATGCTGTGTCATAACTTGTTCACTGTTCAGTGTTCATGTCTCTCTAATTGAGAAATGGAGAAAAAAAAAAAAAAAAAAAAAAAAAATTTGGGGGTTAAAAACAAACCCCACATGAGAAGAGGCACATGATCAGAGGAGAGATACTCAAATCAAAGTATATGTAAATAGGTTTAGGTAAATGAGAATATAAGATAAGATAATCCCACATGAAGCATAGAGCTCATGAAGCTTTAATTAATACTTATTTTTCTCTCACCTCTTATTCAATGAATAAATAAATAAATAAATAAAATAAATATATCTCTTGTATGTCCAGATGCAAACTTCTTCTGTGGACTTTGTTGCTCTAACATGTTTAAATGCCAATATTTTTCTTGTGTAGTTATTATTTTTTTTCTTTGTTATGAGTTTACTTTTAGGGCCCAAACTCTTATGCCATGTAAATTTGCTGGCACATTTGGAAAGGTGGATATGTTTAAGTCCTTGACCTTGTAGTTTTTGGAAAATGCTATGTGTACACCCGTAAGGAGTGTACATCTCACACCTCCACCCATCTAAGGGTGGGGGTGTGATGATGGGTCACTTGATGTGATCCGTAAAAAATATCGCCACCATTAAAATGGTGGAGATGTATGATGTACACCCCTTCGGGGTGTACATATAGCATTGCTCGTAGTTTTTATATAGAAAAACTCTACCTCTACCCCCGTTAAGGGGTGTAGATCCTACACCCCTTAATGGATAGTATAGATTAACCTCTATATAGTCATTAAATAATTAGGTAATATTGTCACTCCATATTTTTTAGGGCACATTCTTTTCCTCAATTTCTTCCCCTTCTGTACAGAGCCCTTTCTCTCTCTCCTCTCACTCTCTCTCTCTCTCTCTCTCTCTCTCTCTCTCTCTCTCTCTCTCTCTCGCTTCGTCGATCTACGACGCCTTCGCGAGGGCGACGCCCCCTATCAGGCCACGATCCCTTACGTCGACGACAAGCTCTGTGCATGCTTCCATTCCCGCGCCCCCTCGGCCCCTCGCCTGATCTCTCTCTCTGTTGTTTCGACGATTTACGACGCCTTCTGTAACGATTCGACCCATTAGCAATAATAACTCGTTGGGCCCATCGAGTTAGTGCTTGTGATCAGCGCCATGGCCGTTGTAACATGTGTGGCCATGCCGGGCACATGGTGGCTAATTGCCCACAGACATCCGCATTTATACAGTCTACTATCTCTGCTTCGGATGATCCACCAACGGAGGACCTAGCAGGTATGTTTAGTTTTGGGTTGTGGTTTGGGCCCAACGAGTTATTATTGCTAATGGGGCGGATCGTTACACCTTCACGAGAGCGATGCCATATGTACATTTCAATCCTCTCATTTTATTCTCTATTTTTTTCACAGTAATGGTATGGCTTAGGGTTTAGGATTTATTTATTCATTCTCTCTTTTTTTCCAATCTCTCTATCATGGCGAACACCTTGTTCCGGTACCCAGGATGGACTACCGATACAAATGAATTCTGGAACAGATAGAAAAAATAAAGAAAAAAAATAGATTAAAAAAAACTCTTTAGATATATAGTTTAATTTAACATCTTTTTTCAGTTGAGTTGGTTAATAATACAAACTGTAACATCTCAATAGTTCTACATCGAATATAAATAAAATTATAATTAAATATATAAGAGACAATGACACTAATAATAATAATTAGATTTAAATATTATGGATTGTGGTTTGGACCTAAGGAGTTATTGTTGCTAGTGGGTCGAATAGTTAAATTTGATATCAGAGTCAATAACCAGCCGGAAGTGTGTGACAAGTCTCGGCTGAGCCTGGGTCTAGATGACAGGGCTAGCGAGACAAGTCTCACATTGTCTGGTGATCTTTAGTTGTGCGTGTGCTTGGACTGACGAGGACGTCAGGCCGGGGAGAGTCTGTGACACCCCAATAGTAACGGGATTGTAATTAGGTATATAAGAGATATGGGCACTAGTAATAATAACTGAGCCTGGGTCTCGGCGCCTGAGCCTGGGTCTAAATGATAGGGCTAGCGAGACAAGTCTCACATTGTCTGGTGATCTTTAGTTGTGCGTGTGCTTGGACTGACGAGGACGTAAGGCCGGGGAGAGTCTGTGACACCCCAATAGTAATGGGATTGTAATTAGGTATATAAGAGATATGGACACTAGTAATAATAACTGTGCTTAAGCAATTTGGGTTGTGGTTTGGGTGCAACAAGTTATTATTGCTAGTGGGCCGGATCGTTACAGGAACTAATGCCTAATCTAACCTTTTTGCAAAAAAATATTTCTAATTTAGTTTTTTTTTTAAAAAAAAAATCTAATCTAGCATCATTTGAATGAATTAGAATAATAATAACAATAATATTAATGTGAATTTATATGTTAATGAGTAGAGAGAGATTATTTTTTTCTCTCTCTCCTCTCGTACTTTTCAAGGCACCTTATCTATTGTATAGTTATTTCACTTTTACTTTTATATAATATATAGTCATATTATTTTTATATCATATTAATTTTCGAGTCATATCAACTATTATATCAATTGTGTAGTTATATCAAATAATTAATTATGTAAGTATGTATAATCATATTATTTTTAATCATGTCTATATTATATTCAGTCTGTAGTCATGTTAGATATTTAATCATATCGAGTGTGTAATAATAATAATAATAATAATAATAATAATAATAATAATAATAATAATTTATTTATTTATTTATATCTAGTATACAATTATATTATTTTGTATTATATTTATTTTTAGTAATGTTAAACTTTATTTTTGAGCATCTAGTTTTATCAGATATTTAATAATGTCAATTGTGTAGCTAAATTAAATAATAATGACAATAATAATGATAATAATAATTTAAACTAATAAATTTATTAAATTACTTAGGAAGTGGGGAGGGAGAAAAAAAAAACAAAAAAAAAATTTAATTTAGACATAAACTCACAAAATATTATTATTATTATTATTTTTTCTAACCTATCCAAATAAGACTAAATTAAAAAAATTTAAAAAAAGAAAGATAGATTGAAAAAAAAAAAAAAAATCAATAAGACTATGTGAGGCATTTGCTCGTTAATACATACATAGCTATTTTAGTTGCATATCTTGTATGTATAATTGTAAAACTTTAAAATACAAAAAATAAACTATTTTTCAATATTCTAAGAAAAAGCAATAAAAATTGAAAAAATATTCACCCTATATATATATATATATATATATATATATATATATATATATATATATATATATATATATATATATATATATATATATATATATATATATATATATATATATATAATAACATTAATTTTTAATTTTATTTATTTAATTTTAGATTATATTTTTGGCCAATTAAAATATTCTAGAAATAAAGAGAAGTGTATTAAATATACACTAATCCAACTCCTACTATTATTATTTTTTTATTATTTTATTCAAGTCTATGTTACATTTATGTTGAAATATCAAAATCCATATAAGGGGAGCATTGAATATATAACATTAAGAATATAGTTATTTGATAGTTTAAACTTTAATTCAAAAAATAATAGATTTATTAATTTAAAGAGACCAACATCCTACTCTATAGTGATAGGTCAGATTGGATCGAATAACGTTCGAAATGGCGTGAAGCTGTATTGGATTGAGTCATATTTGAAATAACGTGAGGCTGGCTGAAGAATCTAATTACAATCGACCTCCGTGGACACTATATCTGTACGATTTCAGTAAATTGATTGTATATTTGGGATTAATGATTAGCACTAATTAATACATGCACAATTTAACACTATATAACAATTTAATGTGATTGAGAAATCTACACTACAAAAAAAATTAGGTTATAGCTAGGGACACATGTTTGTGACACTTTTTGCAAGTGTCTCATTTATAGTCTATCTATATCCAAAATTAGATTATAGGGGCATATTTTTAGGACACATTATAGTAATGTGTCGCTATACACCCTAGCGACGGCACATATAGCGACACTAATGACAAGTGTCGGTATTTTTTCCAGCAGTATTTTTTTTAGTTTTTAACAATACTTAAAAGTGTCGCTATAGTATAATTTTGTTGTAGTGTAGCTAAGGGACCATTTAATTTCTTATATATATTGACTTAAACCTACAAATATTGTCTCCTAGGGTGTCTCTCATATTATGTCTAAGTAATATTTATGTCCCATAATTTAGAGTACTTAACACATTACAACTCTATTAAGGACAAGGATTATAATTCATAATTAAAATATACACCACCTTTAACAGTGTATTATATGGGGCATGATATTGAGTTGATAAATAAATTAATTTATCCTAAATTAGTTTATTCAAATTAGTACAATTATATATTCAAATGCCCAAGCATCAGTTTCAGACCACACCTGTAAATTGTCCTGTACTTTACAGAATAAAAGAACATCAAAAGTGATAGCTACAAAAATAGCAAACTAGGATGGAACTCAAAATTTTTGTGGAACAAATAAAGTTATGCAAAACCTTAAACTACCCAAAAATAATCATTTTAATAACTAAATAAGGGATACTATCCGGATAGAATACCACTAAAACAAAATTATACTATACCGACACTTTTAAATATTTCTAAAATCTAAAAAAAGTGTCGTTGGCAAAAATAGCGACACTTATTGTAAGTGTTACTATATGTGCCGTCGCTAGAGTGTATAGCGATATATTTTTGTAATGTGTCCTAAAAATGTGTCACTATAACCTAATTTTGAATATAGATGAAATATAGATAGGACACTTATACAAAAGTGTCACAAACATGTGTCCCTATAACCTAATTTTATTATTGTGTACTATCCAAAAGTTTAAGCTGACAGAGAATAATATTTTACAGTAAAAACGTATAGAATTTATCTGTATTGGCTATTTATTTATGAATTAATAATAAATCTAACTTTCTGTCCCTAGGTCCAGAAGACTAATAAATTGAGTTTGGTGAGCCCAATAAGTTAAGTAGGGCTGCGGTCCATAATAGACCTAATGGCAAGAGGCCCAACAATAAACCCAACGTCCAAGTGAGTTGAGTCCGATCGAAACCTGTGGGCGCTGTGTCTGTACTCTTTAGGTGAATTCGTTGTGTATTTCTAACAGCTCGAGCTTTTGAGATTAATGGTTAGCATTAATGATCAGTCGATAATATTTTGACTTTAAATTTTGAATATGTCGCTTATCTTTACAAATTTAATTAACATATTTTATGCAATTCTCGCAAAACGTGAAATAATTAAATAAAAAAAATTAAATAAAACCAGAAATCTAGTGGGACTCATATTTAGAACTTACTATTCTAACATCATGTTAAAATAATATGATCCAGTTATTGTTATCCAAAAGTTTAAGTTGACAAAGAATAATATTTTATGGTAAAAACGCGTAGAACTTACATGCACTATATACTATTTTGAATCTGTTATTCAATTTTTTAAAATTTTAATTTTGCTATTCAAACTTTTAATTTGTTTGATTTGAATTAGTCAATAGCACTTTGACATCAAAATTTAAATGCCTCGTTTATTTTTACTAGTTTAGTTAGTATATTTTATGCAATTCTCGTAACTATAAATTCACCAAAAAGAGAAATCAACTTAAAATTTAAAGTCAAAATGCAGTTAACTGATCAAATCAAATAAATTAAAAAATTAAACAGTTAAATTATAATGATTCATAGTTCAGATATATTATGTACATTTTTACCGTATTTTTTATATATTCAAACACTATCACTATGAACTGTTGAGTAGCTCGACAAAATAGAAAAAAGAAATAATATAATGATTCAAACAGTGGGTGTTTGTTTACATAACAAAATCTTTGGTCGAGCTCAAACAAATTGTACAATAAATAGTCCAATTTAATATTTTTCTTCGTTGCACGTAGGGTTGTTAACGAGCCGAACACGAGCGAGCTAGGGTCGGCTCGTGTTCGGCTCGTTTAATAAACGAGCCGAA